>VKOC01026854.1:0-11483 GCA_009364415.1 Spea multiplicata
TTGGTAGGTGGGATGGAGAAGATTTAATTCCTACTAGAGGCAGGATTTTCGCAAGTACTATTGTTGCTACTGCATGCGGCTAGTAGTATTTCTGACTTTAAGCAAGAAGTCTTCCACCTACTTAGGTCTGTATTTATACCATTTCACAGACATTTTTAAATTGAGATTGTGGTCATTCAGTACTGGGCAAAATTAAAATATGTAACTTTGTCATCATAGCACTTTTGCGGCCATAGAGAGCATGCAATGAACAAGCTGCCTCTGCTAGACAGAAGAGTTCAACTGAAGGACCACTTGAACACATAGCACATGCACAACCTCCTGTTTTGGCCTGTCTAATTATTAATAATTATTAAACACAAATGTATTTTGTGGTCTATAACAATATGAGGCTCTGCTGGTAGTACTACAGAAATACAACCCGGGAACTATATTTCAAGAAATAACATATAGGACCTGGTCTAGCTTTTTTTTAAGAATATGTTCTTATTTATTTATGAGGCTTATGAGGGTTTGCTGGTACAGCAAGTGTACTACTAAAACAAACCACAATTATGTAAGGTAATAAAGTCTGAGCAGACTGTAACATATTTGCAAATGTACTTAGACAAAATGGGACTATGTGCATTTTAATATAGATAAATATAAAAGTATGCACTTGGGTAAGAAAAATTAAAATGCAAAATATGCTCTAAATAGTTGTGTGTTGGGTAAATCCTATATGAAAAAGGATTTAGGTGCAAGATGCAGGCATGTATTAAAAGGGGAACAAGTTTATGAGATCAAAACATAACTAGAATACGCAGTGCAGTTTGCACCAGTACAAAAAAAGAACATATTGGAAATACAAAGGGTTCAGAGAAGGGCTACAAAAATGACTAAATGTATAGAGTTGTACAATAGAAATAACGGAAAATTGGTAAAAATTATGCTTTTATTAGCTACCTAGGTCTCATAATGTATTGATTATGGGAAAATGTAATCTATGATTTAAGGCTGTCAAAACTAAGACTGTGTTCTCTGAAGAAGACAAACCTTTACAAGTATGTTGAAGGTTAATGGAATATCTTTTTGGAGATCTCTTTTTAAATCATACTTTCTAGACCACACATGGACATCCCTTAAGACTAGAAAAACTGAGATTTTGTCTTAAACAGAGAGAAGGTTTCTTTACTGTTAGTGCAACTGTTACGTTGTGGAATAAACTGCCATCATGTTTTGGCCAATTCAAACAATATATTGGATTTTTTTTTATGTTTTACTAGTTATGAAATGGATACAGGTCACACTTCTTAAATGTGGTGTTTTACCTCCCACACAACCCGATAAAAACCCATGCATGTGGGGTATTACTGTACTCGGGAGGTGTTGAACACATATTGGAGTCTTGTTTGACAGTGAAATATACCTAGAGCTATAAATCCATACCTGAAGTGCAATTTTAGTGATAAAACCACCAAATAAATTACTACCAAAGAGTGGTAGTAGAAGTAGTGCATGGAAATGGTTAAAATACCAACATTTGAAATACCTTGAGGTGTCTAGTTTTCAAAAATATATGGCTTGATGGGGTAAATTGCATTGGCCAGCTTCAAAGATACCCGAAATAGCACATGGGGCAGAATGACCAGCTTTGGAGAAAAATGGAGAAGAATCTATTATTCTACTATTCTAGAAATGTGTTATTTTTTCAATTCTTTATCATATTATTATTTTATTTTTTATATAGGAAATTAGATATATGATCAAACAATGGTATGGTATCTTAAGAAAGCCCTTCTTGTCCTGAAAAAAAACCCCAATATATAACTTGTGTGGGTGCACTAAATGAGTGAGCAGAAAATTACTTCTAAACACAAGCAGCACAAAAGTTTTAAAACGGCCTCGGTTGCAAAGGGTACAAAAGGTAAAAAACAGCCTGGTCCTTAAGGGGTTAAAACTATGAGGTCTAGAAAAATGAATTCCTCAGAATCGATCACTGAGGTTAATTGTAATCCTATTTTATTCTTATTTAAGGATCCTGACAAAGTCTTGGAACATTTCTGTGGAGCCATCTGTTAGGGACCAGGAACCAGACGGACACAAAACGTAAAATGCAATCACCTTTATTGTAATGACAATAGTGAACAAAGCCAAATCGTGATCCAAAAGCATATACCAAAAGACAAGCCGGGGTCAGGAACCAAGACAGGTACTCAGACAAGCCGGGGTCAGGAATACAGAGATTAGCGAAGTCAGGAACAAGCCAGGAATCAGGAGCCGGGAGGGACATCAGAGAAAGCCAGGTAATACACAGGAATTCAGGAACACAGCAATAGCACTTGCAGCCAGAAACAACACAAGGGCAAGGAGGAAGTGAAGTTTAGCTGCTTAAATAGCCAAAAGGGGCTGGCTGTGCGCTGGACAATGGGCTGAGTCACAGGAGTGACAGGAGTGTAGCCATGGTAACCCAGCCAGGCTGTATAGCCTCCAGCAATGCAGCAGAAAAGCTAGACCATAACACCATCCCAATCAACAGAATATTGTCTATATATCTGATCCAATTTGCTATATATTTCGTGTGATTCATCATTTCCGATACTGATGCATTGTTGGCTTCACATCACCCTAAGTATAGATTTGTAAAGCTAGGGGCACAGCAAGTGCCCATTAGCTGTGCCTCTTAGTTGCAAGTAAAATTTCCCGTTAAATAGAAAAAGTTATGATTTAATATATAATTTCAAGCCAAAAATATACTGTATTTGCTTTATTATAAGAAGCTGAATGTAAGACTACCCTATAGGAAAAATGTTTTACTAGTAAATATCAATTCACATGTAAACTAATTGTTCATATTTAATAAAAACTATGGACTATTAAGTCCAGATATCTTCCAAACCAGGTGCTACAAATGTATACATACATGTAGTTTTATAGCCTATTTAAGGCCTTCACAATTTATCTCGTTTCTATTCACTTAAGTGGGAGTGAAATCTGGATTCTATTCTAAACCCATGAATTTTGATCCTCAAACATGGAAGAAATTTTTTTACAAATTCTTAAAAGCTCTCTACTTGCTCCATATAATAAACTGCTGTACCGTCCCTTTCAAGACGAGATACGCCTCAAGTTATAAGACACAAGCAGCCCCAGGTTGCACCCTTAAAAGAAATTATTAGGTATGATATCGCAGAATGATATACCCAAGCAGAGATAAGTTATTGACAACTATACCCTAATTTAAAGGAAGTTGTGCCAAGGAGTCACCCTGCTCTCTCCCCCTCACGTCTTTTTCTACATTCTGAATTATAATCATACAATCTTACAAAGGTTTAAAAACTAAGATACAATGGCTCCATTTGCTGACTCCACCTCCAGCACAACACTTAATTACTCAAGGATTCATAGTCGATTTAAAAAAAATTAAGCACGATGCTGAAACTAATGTGGCACAGATTCGAGCTGAGCTGAAAGAATTTACCATAATGTAGAGCTGGGTTTCCACCCATTTGAAATTTCCACAGACTACAGAAACCAATGTATCCAGCTTCCCCACGGGACATAATAATAATATTTGTCAACTATTACATCAAATTCCTCACATGGAAATTCAAGTCTTTGTGGACCTCTAAACAGCAACACGGCAAGCTAGAAGATCTTTCCAAGACCTTACCCTCATATTGAGGAACAATAATCTTCACTAGAGATAGGGCTTCCCTACTGCATTAATAATTACTTATGATAGGAGCCTGTACCAATTTAAAGGTTGCTAAGGCTAAAATGTTGGACTGGGGCTTGGCTCAATCCAAGGAGGGATGGTGACATATACACAGGGCTGTACAAAATATTGGATGTTTGAAAACCTAGGACAATCTACACTTTTAATACTTTCATACATATTGTTTAACCATAATTGTTCTGAGAAGTGAGGGTGGTTTATTTGTTTTCTGTAAAGGGGAGGGAGAGGTTGAAGAGCTAGACCCCCCCACACACACACTATATTACTACTTATCTTCACATATTATTGACTACTTACACTCATACTGAAACGCTTCTAATATATTTTTCTTTTGTTATAATTAATACACAATTTTAATAACTAATTATTTATATTAGCAATTGTTCCCCTCTTTTCTTCCCTTCCCTTCCCTTCTTTGCTTGTTTCATCTCGCTGATCATTTAAAAAACAAAACAAAAATAAAACATTTATCGGACATTCATTTATAGTTTCCTCCCCATGTGCCGCCATACAATATTCCATCAGAGACATCAATTTAGGAAGATGGCAGGAATGTGGGATGGTATGTTCGAGAACATCTCAGAACAAACTCATGACTTTTCAGCAAATCAGAGACTGAATTTTCCCTTCCAACCACTGAGATATTCTCTTATTTAAGAGTAAAAAACTATATTTACTCGAAGAAAATCGAGACAAACTGTGATATAGATTAGCCACACACGAAAAAACAAATTTCAAGATCAGCTAAACTACAAACTCTTAGACGAGAAAGATATGCCATTGCTAAAATGGAAAGAAGACCTAACTATGGACTATGAGATTGATGATTGGCAAGGGATATGCAAATGACTACTGCAAAAAATGTGCAGACAAATTGTGATTGGATGACCCAGGACAAGGTGCTGCAGCAACTAAAGAAAGTTAATATCAACAAAGCTCCGGGGCCTGACGGTATTCACCCACGAGTACTTAAGGAGGTAAGTCTGGAAATAAGTGAACCTCTGTTTCTAATCTTCCGGGATTCCTTTCTTTCAGGAACGGTACCAGAGGATTGGAGGAAGGCAGATGTGGTTCCTATATTCAAAAAGGGTTTAAACTCTTTGCCTGGAAATTATAGACCAGTGATCTTAACTTCTGTGTCTGGGAAAGTATTTGAAGGGCTATTAAGGGATAATATTCAGGAATTCATTGAGGAGAACAGTGTTATTAGCAAAAATCAGCATGGTTTTATGAAACATAGGTCATGTCAAAATAATTTAATTGCATTCTAAGAAGAAGTAAGTAGAAGTGTAGATCAGGGTGTTGCAGTGATGTAATTTACTTGGATTTTGCCAAGGCGTTTGACACGGTTCCACACAATAGGTTAGTATTCAAACTGAAAGAAATTGGTCTAGAAGCAAATTCTTGTTCTTGGGTTGAACATTGGCTTAGTGATAGAGTACAGAGATTTGTATTAAATAGTAAGTCTTCAAGCTGGACAAAAGTGGTAAGTGGTGTTCCTCAGGGTTCTGTTTTGGGACCAATTTTATTCAACATATGTCAGGTCCCACCCATGCTGCGTAGCTGCATGTCTTTAGTTTCCCTTGTCTTGCTACTCTTCCAACTTCTCTGTAATCCATTCCTGCATTTCCTTATGCTCTGTTCTGTACTTTTGATTCCTTGATTCCAGTTCTGCTCTTTGCTTCTGCTCTGTTTCCTTTATAAGGTGTACCCCACCTGTTATGTTTGTCTTAGTCTGCAGTCTACAGGTATGTCTCTCTGATATGTGTTTAGATTCCATATTTAGTTTGTTTAGTAGGACCCACCGAATATTGGAGTACTTTGGCGTAGTGGTGGGCTAGGCCCATAAAATGTGACTAAATCTCCAATTGTTATCACATAGTCCTAGGCTAATTCTGTATTTATGTATGTAGCCTGCCCCTGTAACCTGCATTCCTCATTCTGGAACCTGCTTCTACTCTTCTAGCTCTACCTTGCCTTTTCTGTTCTTAGCTCTAGATATCTCTATATTCTCTTATCTGTACTGCATACCTCCTGCTGCTATTTCACGGCCCGGGTATGCAGCCACACAATCCTGATGGCCCAACACACAGGGAAGTGTGGCTACTCAGCATCTGCTCTTGCATGCTGACTCCTACAATATCCTGCAATATCATTGGGCGCTCTGGGTCATTACAGTCGTCTGTATTGACCCAGTACGTGACAACATATTTATAAATGACCTTGCAATAGGAGTTGAAAGTCATGTTTCCGTGTGAGCATATGACACTAAACTCTGTAACATAATACAATGTGAGTAGGATATTACTTTGCTGCAGAGGGATTTAGATGGCTGGGCACACAAAAGGCACATGAAATGATATGTGGATAAATGCAAAGTTATGAACTTCGAGATAAGGATTGCACAAGCAACTTACCCCCTAAATGGTAGTGAATTAGGGATAACAACAAATGTGAAGAATTTGGGAATTGTTATAGACAACAAACTGGGAAACAATCTGCAATGTCTGTCAGCAGTTGCTCAGGCCAGTAATGGGCATCAATTCACGGGATAAAATTATAATTTTGCCCCTTTATAAATCAATGATAAGACCACACCTTGAATATGCTGTGCAGTTTTGGGCACCTATTCTAAAGAAGGATATTATAGCACTGGAAAAGATGCAGAGGCAGGCTACAGTTTTATCAGAGTCTGTACAGACATTTAACGCCTCAACGACCTTTGCCGGTTCAAACCTTGATGGTTTCCAGTTTGATATCTGCCAATTTAAACTATTTTTTCACATTTAATAAAAACTATGGATTGAGAAAAATGTATTTCTTGATTTGCCAACCGGCCCCCCAGTTATGCACATCTGACCCTAGGCTTGCCAACCTGTCCCCCCAGATACTTGGGCAAAGGACCTCCAAGGTAATGTTCTCTGGAATATTACCAGTACCACGCGCTACTTCAGGGAGACAGCAGGAGCTTAGGGAGATCAATGCGTGGCTAAGAGTGTGGTGTAAGAAAGAGGGATTTGGTTTCTTGGAGAACTGGGCAGACTTTACAGTCGGCTACAGATTCTACAGCAGGGATGGACTGCACCTCAATGAGGAGGGGGCTGCAGTGCTAGGGGAGAGGATGGCTAGGGGAATTGAGGATCTTTTAAACTAGGTTCTGGGGGGGAGGATAAATATAGAAATGAAGTGCTAGCTAGAGTAGACTCAGAAGGGGGTCTAGCTATGGGAAAAGGGGGTGAGAGCACTGGTGGGGTTAGCACAGACAATATGGTGTTGCATAGTACAAAACCTGCTGTCAAGAATTATTTGTCAACTGTTACACCAGCAATGGGTAGTAACCTTAAATGTCTTTTAGCAAATGCGAGAAGCTTGGCAAACAAAATGGGTGAGCTGGAAATATTGGTAAGTAATGAACAATATGACTTGATCGGTATCACGGAAACGTGGTGGGATGATACACATGACTGGTCAGTACACTTACAAGGATATTCACTTTTTAGAAGGGACAGAGTACATAGAAAAGGGGGAGGGATTTGTTAATATGCAAACCCTAAACTTAAGCCCAGTATTAAGGAAGATGTTCATGATGACAGTAGTAATGTGGGTGGAGATTAACCTAAAGAGTCACACACTACTTGTGGGTGTATGCTACAAGCCACCCAACATTAGTAATGAGGGGGAAAATCAGCTGCTATTTCAATCTGAAAAGGCTGCAAATAGGAATGAAGTTTTAATCATGGGAGATTTTAATTACCCAGATATAGACTGGAATAGTGGAACTTGTTCCACTAAGGGCAGCAAGTTTCTGAACCTGCTTAATGACCAATTTATGTCGCAATTAGTAGAGACTCCAACCAGAATGGATACGTGTCCAGATCTGGTAATAACTAACAATGAGGAACTTATCTCAAACATTAAAGTAAGAGAACACTTGGGAAATAGTGACCATAACATGGTTTCATTTGAGATTAATTCCAAAAAGCAAATGGATACCTGCTCTACCAAAACACTTAATTTCATAAGGGCAAACTTTGACAGGCTAAGGTCAACCATGGAATGTATAGACTGGGATGGATTGTTCTCTGGGTTAAACACAGAGGACAAATGGAATACCTTTAAGCACACATTGCAAAGTTACACATCCGAATATATACCTATGGGGAACAAATACAAAAAAAACAAATCAAAACCAGTGTCGCTTACCTGGAAAGTAAAACAGGAAATAAGGAATAAACAATTGGCATTTAAGCATTATAAAAGCGAGGGGTCGGTAGTATCATTTATGGCATACAAAGATGCCAACAAAGCCTGCAAAAAGGAGATTAAAATGGCTAAACTAGAAAATGAGAAACTTATTGCCAAGGAAAGTAAAACCAATCCCAAGACATTTTTCAAGTATGTGAGTGGGAAAAAGTTAAAGGTAGAGAATGTCGGTACGTTATTATCTGAAACTGGAAATTTGGTTAGTGAGGACAGAGAGAAAGCCGACATCTTAAATGCTTTTTTTCTTCTGTTTATACCAAGGAAGAACCGATGACGGAGCCCCTGCTGGCTAATTTTAAGAAACCGTTGCAACAAACATGGGATTGGCTGACACAAGAAAAAGTGCTCAAGCAATTAAATACTGTTAAGGTAGACAAGGCCCCTGGACCGGATGGTATACACCCAAGGGTACTGAAGGAACTAAGCCTAATTCTGGCCCAGCCACTATTGCTAATCTTTAGGGATTCTTTCAGCTCGGGCATAGTTCCATTAGATTGGCGCAAGGCAGATGTTGTGCCCATATTTAAAAAGGGATCAAATCTCAACTGGGCAATTACAGGCCAGTAAGCTTAACATCGGTAGTGGGGAAATTATTTGAAGGGTTGCTAAAGGTATACATTCAAGATCATATCTTGATCCATAATCCAATTAGTAGAAGTCAACATGGATTTGTGAAAGACCGGTCCTGTCAAACCAACCTTCTAGAATTAGCATAGAATTAGCATTCTATGAAGACGTTACTAAAAATATAGACCTGGGGTTGGCTGTAGATGTGATTTATCTGGACTTTGCTAAGGCATTTGATACAGTTCCGCATAAAAGGCTACTCTATAAATTAACAGAAATAGGCTTAGGGGCAAATGTCTGTATGTGGATCAGAAATTGGCTAAACGATAGAATGCAGAGGGTTGTTGTGAATGGATGTTTCTCAGCCTGTACGCAGGTATTAAGTGGAGTGCCTCAGGGGTCTGTCCTCGGTCCTCTTCTTTTTAATTTATTTATAAATGATCTCCCAAGCTGCATTGAGAGCCATGTCACAGTTTTTGCTGATGACACAAAATTAGGCCGGGTAATTCAGACTAATCTTGATGTTTCTTCTTTGCAGGAGGATTTAGACAGAGTTGGTGACTGGGCGTGCAAGTGGCAGATGAGGTTCAATATAGAGAAATGCAAAGTTATGCATTATGGTAAAAATAATAAAAATGCAACCTATTCTTTAAATGGAATATCCTTGGGGGAAACGACCAATGAGAAGGATTTAGGAATAACGGTTGACAACAGACTTGACAACAGTGCGCAATGCCAGCAAGCAGCTGCGAGGGCCAATAAGGTTTAGGCATGCTTAGAAAGAGTTATTGATTCAAGGGAGGAGGATATCATATTGCCTCTTTACAGGTCATTGGTAAGACCTCACCTTGAATATGCGGTACAATTCTGGGCACCGGTCCTCAAAAAGGACATCATGGAATTAGAAAAAGTGCAAAGGAGGGCTACGAAATTAATAAGGGGATTGGGAGATACTAGTTATAAAGAGAGACTAAAAAAGTTACAATTATATACGTTACAAAAACGGCGTCTCAGAGGGGATATGATAACATTATATAAATATATGTAGGGCCAATATAAAAAGCTCTTCAGTGATCTGTTCATTAACAGAAATATACAAAGAACAAGAGGTCACCCTCTGAGACCGGAAGAGCGCAGGTTTCATAGACATCAAAGGAAGAGATTCTTTACAGTGAGGACAATAAAGATATGGAATTCACTTCCAAGGGAGGTGGTGTTATCCAATACATTAGATACCTTCAAAAGGGGTCTCGATGTTTTCTTAGAAAGGCATGACATACAGGGATATAAATAGAATAACATTAACATTTTAGAGCTTCTTGATCCAAGGAGAAATCTGATTGCTTCTTGGAGTCAAGAGGAATTTTTTTTCCCCTGATGGCAGAATTGGAAGTAGCTTAATTAGGGGTTTTTTGCCTTCTTTTGGATCAAGAATAGGAAGGTTAGGTAGAACGGTTGAACTTGATGAACTTAGGTCTTTTTTCAACCCTATGAACTATGTAACTATGTAATTACATATGCCTTATACCCCCCTATTTGCCACTCTGTCCCAATGCCACTGTGCCCCCGATATGTCTTGTGTCCCCGGTATGTATTATACCCCCTGCCTGATATGCCTTATATACCCCCCTGATACGCTTTATACCCCACTATATGCCACTGTGCCCCCCTTATATGCCTTATACCCTAATATAATTTCTAGGCATATAAGGGTATAAGGCATATAAGGGGGCAGAGGGGCATAAGCCATATCTGGGTCTGGAGTGGAATATCTGGGGGTGGAGTGGCATTTACCCCCTTAACGACAAAGCTATTGTGGCGGCAACCGGCTAAAACAGCTTAGGAAGCTTAGGAATCACTTCCTAAGCATAAACTGCTTAGGAAGCAGAGGCACGTCAGTAACACTACCCCCCTACGTTGCCGTCATTCACAGGATGGCATTAACAATAGAAAATCAGTTCACAGAGGGTTTATCCAGAACTCTCGAGCTCCTCCTGCAGGTTGGATGCAAACCATGCAAGGTCAATGGAGCCCAGCTCACGAATCAAAGTGATTAGTAAAAAAAAAAAAAATTAAATTAAATTATTGCTCAAAAATGTTAAGAATTAATTTTTTAAAATATGGTAACATGTAAAAACCAAAAATAAAAAAAGTTTTTAATAAGCAAGTCCTACAATTCTTTATCTTCACAAAAATTCCAGCATGGAAAGAGTTAAAATATTGGCATTACAAATGCCCATAGGGTGTCTAGTATTAAAAAATGCATGAGTGGATGGGGTAAATTGAATTGGCTGGGTTCAAAGATGTCCCAAATATGGAACATGGGAGCAGTAGGATCAGATGTCTAAATGGCAAAAAAAATACACACCTCACAAAGGCGGCCTTTTACCTCCCAAATAACCCAACACTGCGCTCAGGAGATGTTTTTTTTTTTTTTTAAGCGGAGGAGAGAGAGGGGCGTCCGCTAGGTACCCGCTTGGTGCCCCTCTCCTCTGCGAGCCCTCTGGCTCGGTGCCGGATTGTAATGCTGAGCGCCGGAATATGACGTCAGAGCTAGAGGAGTAGCCTGGATGGGGCCTGAGAGTATTGTGTTATTTACTCTCAGATACAATCTGCGCTAAATTGTGCACTAATAGGGCATCCCGTATATGATGACTTTTTTTAGTGTACTGATGTACATCAATATGTGCTACAAAATCAGGAAAAGGGCCACTTGACTAGACTTGCCCCCAGGCCTTAGGCTGCCAGTTCTCCCTGGTTGCAGAAAATCTGAATGTGAGTGTTGGATCTGCCTATGCCCTAATTACAGCCTTAAGTTCAATAAAGTGTGCAAGCGCTTAGACATTTTTTCCCCGACACATGGCCCGTTATGATGAAGAAGGTGATGATTTTCTGCTGAAGAAAGCAGAACCAAGCCTTGTAAAATGGATATAGA
>VKOC01026856.1:0-22628 GCA_009364415.1 Spea multiplicata
CCTGCAGCCAATATTTATTGATAATAGGCCCTGCAGCCAATATATATTAATATTAGCCCCTGCTGCCGATATATATAAATATTAGTCCCAGCTTTCGATATATATTAATATTAGCCCCTGCTGCCAATATATATTAATATTAGCCCTGCTGCCAATATATTTGCCACACTGACTGCAGATCAGGGGAAGACCGTGAGAGTCAGTCCTGCACCGTGACATTGAGAGGTCCTCTCCCCTGTAATCATCTCCAGAGTCCCTTTGTCCCCTCATTCACTAAACCATACCGCTCTTTTACTTACACCCTGTAGTTCAGGTATAGATCAAATAAACAACACATGGAAACAGCACACGCAACTGAATGAGATAAAAAAAACCTGTATTTGCAGTTATACATAAATAATGTATGGAAACATAGCAGATACAGATCAACAGAATTTGACACACTATTTGACATCCAAACAGCTATAAATCATTCTTTTTTATCACATTATTAAAATCCCAGAAATCAAAAAAAGGCCCAAATAAATTAAGGAGATTAGACATAATGGAAACTTCAACAAAACTTTTAGCCATTAATGCATCACAACCATCTTAGCGCTGCGTCACCAAACGAACAAATGAACGCCTCATCACAGATGACAAAATGCATACGGCTGCATATAACTAAGCTGAGTACCACTAGGTCTGTGAAACCAAAGGGGAATAGCGTCCTGTATAATGAAATCAAGAACTGAGTTTTACAAACTCTGAACCAACATCTAACTTTTAATAATATATTCAGACTGAAATAAAAGTAAATAACACAAAACCTTTACTTTTCCTCTCACTGATTTCTAGGCCTAGAATGTTTTGTCCTCTGAAGTGACCACAAAAAATGGATAAATAAAAATTACAAAGGTCTATTTAACCCTTTACAGCAAGTAAAGTGCCAGGAAACAGATGACCAAACACATATCAGGACAGGCTCTGCCACACTGACACCCAAACACATACCCCAGGGCAGGCTCTGCTGCCACATGGACCCCCACATCAGGATGGGATAACCATATAAAATGCCTTCCACATTGCTCTGTTGTTTGTGTGTGTGTATTGCCCCTTGTGTATTTGTGCCCCCCAGCCACCCCCCTTTGTGCATTTTTGCAATACACCCTTGTGTATTGATTTATTTGATGCCCCCAGCCAGCCCCCCTCCCTTGTGTATTGATGCACCAACCCCTTGTACTGGTTAATATAATGGCCCCCATACCCATGTGTATTAACCCCCCCGTTTGTGTATTGATATATGTGACATCCTTCTAACCACCCTGATGTGTAATTATGTCCCCAGCCACCATCTTTGTGTATTATTTAATTTTCCCAATGCAGCCCCCACCTTGTTAATGTCCCTCCTTCTGTCACCTCCACTATTTATTTAAAATAAAATACTTTTTTGCTGGCCTTCATTCTTGCACTGTAACACAGCAGACTGCTCTTCTCCCTCATGCTCTTCTCCCTGTCAGGCAGTGACAAGCAACTGTTCCGTAAGAGCCCGCCCCCTTCAAAGGGCGGGACGAAGAGCCTCAGTCAGTGATTGGCATGCCGGCAATCCATTAAGCAGCCAGCGGAGGCGGTTTTACAGCCACTTTGAAACTGTCAGCCGCATTGGCTGCAATTGTGTTCAATGGTATAGCGTTTCAATTGGGGGGGCACACTGGGGGGCACAGCATAATGTAGGGGGGGCCATGGCCCCCTCTGGCCCCCCCCTGGCGACGCCCCTGATAGGCAACTGTCTTAAATTAGTCAAATGCACATATTTGAGGTTGTTGGCTCCTCATTTGTCTGGTTGCAGCTTTCTGTCCAGGGATTTATTGAGAGGAGGTTTAATTGCACCTCCCTCAATACATTAGTAATGTTTTGGTAGCAGTATAAACTGCTTTGTGTGCCCACTATGTAGGAGGTGAGAGCAGGTTCTCACCCTATTGAGAGTGTGCCTTGACGTGGCGGGTGAGCTTAATTATGGTTTGGCTAATTCATATAATCAAAACCTCTAATTTATATTATGTTTATATAATGTATTTGCGCAAATATAAGACAAGGTTTTTTTCAGAGCAAATGCTCGAGGTTGTCTTATAATCAGAGCCTCAAATAGAGGTCTGACTATGAGACTAAGATCCAGATCCTCCGCAGCGCTGCAGGGGACCTGGGTCCTCCTGTCTGTTAACCTCCGGTGCTGGTACTTCTGACTCCCTGGTGTGTAGTCGGGGCAGCAGGTAGACGTCTACGTGATTTGCGTAGGCAACTTCCGTTGCAGCCGAAAAGAGGTGTCGTTAGCAGCAGAGGTTGTCTGCGTCCATCGCGCAGACCTTCCCCAGCTGTCAGAGAGGAGAGTTCCCCGCACCGCTGTGGGGACTTCTCTCTGACAGCCGGAATGGGCAACTGTCTTAAGCAACTAAAATCTACTCAGGAACAGGGGAAAATGCCTGCTGCAGTCCTTGCAATGCACTACAGCAGTCACTACAATTTCTTCAATCCACCCCACAACAGTACATTTAAACAATACATTAAAAACAGTATTTTTACATTAGGTATGATGGGATTGCAAATAAACCACAAATACCCACCAAAGTATATATTTCTGTAAAGCAGACAACCTAGACTATCCTATCAGCTATTTGGCCATCAATCAGTGTCAAAGGTAGCCTGCGATTTTTTTCAGCAGCACTTCTGTGTTGCTTAGGATTCGGGTCTTGACCCGGAGAACCGGAGGAGTAGTGCTCACTCGGCAATCCGGAGAGTTTCCAGGTATGTCAATGATCCTTTCTCAAGAACAATAAATGATGCAATATGTGGCAAATTTATAGCTGAATAAATTAAGTTAACTGTACTAACCTGTGTAGTACGTGGTCGTGTAGCCAGTTTATGGTGTAATGTGATCCTCATGATAAGCAGCTGCTCTTGGGTATTTGAAATGCTATTTGAAATTGGGTATTTGAAATTTTAACTTTTTTCAATATCAGGATTTTTGGGAAGCTACAGCGCTAATTTTAGCACTTTCTTTTTTATTTTTTTATAATTTTGGACTTTTTTTTACGTTTTGTTGGAAATGGACGGTTCCCGTGATGGTGACATTACTGCATAATTATTTTTAAATGTTACCACATTTTATTTATTTTAGCTATTTGTTATTTATTTTTTATTATTTTTTCAAATATTTTACTAATCAAATTGTGCTTAGAAAGCTGGGCTCTATTGACTTGCCTGATTGTAGAGACCCTCTTGGAAACTTGTTTATTTTTTAAAGGATGCTACTATCTTGCAAGAGGCAAAATCTTTGTGTATTCCATGGTTTTAGGAGCGATACATGGAAGATAGCAGCACTTCTACAGTAACTGGTGATAGGACACGGGTCACCATATATGGTCCGATATATTTGGGTCCCAGCTTTTTAGCGGGACAGTTCAGTTTCAGGTGTCTGGTTGAGAGTCAGACCTTGTCGCCAGGTCTGTAGACGGGAACAGCGGTACGATGAGCATCTAAATACCGTTTGTACCGTTGTTGGGCCTGGAGTAAAGTGGTACATAACAGTTTGTAGGTTTTGGTCAGGTGTGTGACTCTTTCAGTGACTGAAGGGATAGAACTGGGGATAAGGGAGCCAGGAAGCATGGAAGGGTGGAATCCATAATTGGCGAAAAAGGGGGACATGCGTGTGGATGAGTGGATGTGGTTGTTGTATGCGAATTGGGCTAATGGAAAAAGGTGGTACCAATCGTCTTGCAGATATGAGGAGAAACATCAGAGATATTGTTCTACATTTGTTCACTTAGTGGCCCTTGTTAGGGCAGTAGAGGCACAAGTCAAGCGACGGGCAGAGTTTTTTCTCTGCCACGGATAGCGAGCCTTTAATGAGACCCAGTTGCATAGGTTCCTCTCTGGAATCTTTTGGTGGCTTAACAACAGGACAAACCGCGGACCAAGGGGATGAAGGGGGAGTGTGGTGTTTGGCTTTTCTTTCACGTAGTCTCTGGTCTATTTGTATAGTCAACCAGGAGAACTCCTCCAGGGAATCAGGTATGTTAGTGCGTGCCAACTCATCCCTGATTGCCTCCGACAAGCCTAGTGTAAACTTATCATGGAGCGCCGATTCGTTCCAGGATGTCTCCATTGATACACGTCTGAATTTGGCGATGTACTCTTCTACGGGTCTTTTCCCTTGTTTCAGGGCCCGTAACATGCTTGACACAGAGGAGGTTTTAAAGGGGTCTTCATACAGTGCATTCGTGGCTTGACAAAAGGACTACCAGGTTTGTAGTATCGGGCTGTTGCAACGTAATAAGTGGTGAGCCCAGAGCTGAGGTTCCTCTGTTAGCAAAGAGATAACAGTATGCACTTTTATAAAGTCCGTACAATAGGCTCTTGGTTTTAGCCGGAACAGGATTTGGCAAGAAGTCATGAAAGTGTAATATTTCTTATGATCCCCTAAGAACTTGTCGGGCATGGGTGTCTGTGGCACTGGGGCTCCTTGTGGATTTATGGTCTCGGCTAGCCCCGCAGGTGCTTGGTGTTGATCGCCTGAGATGGCTGGAACTCCTTGTGTCTGGAGCATTTGCTGCCGAAGCTGATGTTGTCCTGCTTGCATTTCCTATAGAGATTGAAGGCTGCCGTTTGTTGCGTAAGAGCAGCTACAGCTTCAGCCAGTCCTGCGGGTTCCATGTCGGCTTGGTTGTAGGGTAACGTTGTCTCAGGAAAGGAACCCAGTATGCAGCGACTTGTGTAGAAACAGGTTTATTTCACCAAATGAGGAACATCTAGCGTATGTTGATTCACATTATTGTTTTCTTCTGGTAGCATTGCCTATATATGTTTATTCATGAATGTATGTTGTCCCATTTCTGGTTAGGTCATGATACTGTCATGCCCCACAACAGAGCTCCTCACCCGAGTACCCGCGTCTAGCAGGTACTCGGCACTTACTCGACCCGTCTGCTGCTGGCATCCCCCTGCAGGGGATATCCTGTCCTCCGATGACCTTCCGAGTGACGCCAGCAGTGATGCGACCCAGAAGGGAATACCCGATCGCGCGATCATCGTTCAAAAATGTAACAGCTTGCCGGCTTTCGTGCCGGAAGCCATTACATCAGATCGGACAGAAGAAAGCCGTCGATGCTGGCTTCTGCTGTCAGGGGGAGTCCAGGCTGTCAAACGATGTGTCCCTGCCGCTGCAAGAAGGGCAAGACGTAACGGGGACGTCCATAGGGGATTCTTGGGATCTGTTTTTTGGACATACCGGTACGTCCATAGGGGACTGAAGGGGTTAAATGACTTAACAATAAAACACCTAATATTTACATACATTACCACCAGGCAATCACCCAACACCCAGGGAGGGATAGGCTTTGTTGCTAAGTGGTCATGCTTATCCCTAGGACAAGGAAAGTTTGCCGATCATAGATTCCTGCAAACTCAATTTTGTCCGTCCAGGAGGTATAACTGCAGAGCAACAGTTAGTGAGTAGGGTAGCACGCACCTAGTGGTAGTTCTGAGGAATTGAATTATTTCTACTTCAGATGGTCTCCAATAAAACTTAAGAAACATTTTAGTAAATGACTACCAAGCAGCTTTTAAAATAATTGGAAGAGGAAGACCTTTAGCTGCTGCTTTAGAAGCTGAGGCTAACCTCTAATGGAATGGCCTGAAAAAAAACTGTCAATGCCAGCAGAATTTATAGCATAAAAAATTCATCCATGTTGATTTTCACAGGTCAATGAGGCTTCCTAGATGTAATAAATACTGTAGCTGGTACCTGTCTAACCAAAGCTGATAAATCGAGGTATAACTGAAAGGAGCATACTAGGCATAGGGCTGGATCAGAACAATCACAGACCAAATAGAGTTCTACTGGAGCAGAATCATATGGAACCCTTTCAGGGGTCTTCAAAAAGGCATCGATATTAAATGTGAATTTACAATAATTCCGAACCTCTGGCTGCCAAAGCCAAAGCTAACAAAGATGCCAATTTTTTTATTAAGATTATTCAAGAAGTCTAACAAGGGATCAATGTCCCAAGTTGACGTATATCATGGGATAATAGGGCAGAACAGAGCTATTCCTTTCAATAGTCAAAGGTACTAGGAATCTTGTGTCAGATTTGGTATTAATACATTTAGAGCAGAGCCATAGATGTAATAGTACTCAGTGGTAAAACAGAATGGAATTTTAATGTGAGAAATTCCAATGCTAAAGAAATAGAATCAACCATAAAGGGAGAAGAGCAAAATGACACTTTCCAGTCATTAAACTCCTGAATCACTTTTTTTATATCTTATTCTGGTGTAATGTCTTAGGGAAGAATTAATCAACTCTAAAGCTTCATGTGCTAAAATAGGGTGGGTTACCAGCCTACAAGAGCTGTTATCCACATCAGAGGGAGACTGAGAAGCATGTCTCTTGTCCCCTGAAAGCAATATGCCCCTAACACCAAAGGAATTTTTGAGCCTTTGATTAAGGGTTCAATCAGGGGGTACCATGATCTGGACTTCCAAAATGGATATACTAGGACTATCTCTTAAACTCCTAATGGTCCTAATGGTCCAAAGCTTTTAGACACAGTTTTGTGGTTTATGTAAGCCACAGTTGCTCTGTTGTCCGACTGCACGTAAACCACCACTTCTGAAGGGCCAAAAGGAACTAGTGATGGGCTAATTTTATTGCTTTCAATAAGGCATTTATATGAAGAGAGCATTCCTCTTCTGACCAAGTCTCTCTTACTGACCAAGTCTCTCAATGTTAAGGCAAATTGTAGTGGAATCAACAAGCGAGGTTGGGGAATCCCTGTCCTCAGACTAGCCCTTAATTCTTACCTTACTGTGTAAGGAAATAAGACAATTGAAGCCCAAAGATGTCCCAGCCTGAATTGTTTGCCTAGAAACAACTGGGTCATCCTGCATAATGAAGGGGAATTGCCATACCCAGGGGATAGTGCTATTATCATTCCGATAACCTTTGCCAGATCTCGTAGGGTCCAGCTGTGCCTTTTGCCAGGCTGTGTAGTATTTTGCTTGCGGAATTCCCAAAGAAATCATCCTTGCGTCCAACATGAAACCTAGGATAGGAATGTTATAAGTGGGTGTTAGAAGTTTGCTACAAACCCCAGCACCTGAAAAATAGCTATGCGATAATTCCTCTGTTGAATTCTCACTGCAGAATCTGAATATACTAAATATTAAAATATTGTCTAGATAAAAGAGGCATATAATTTCCTTCTTACGTGAGAAATCAATGATCTTATTATCCTGTAGAGGTGTAAGAAGCATTGGAAAGGCCAAACACCATCAATGAACACTGGTTAATTTGACCATTCCAATTGAATCTCAGACATTGTCTGTGCTGTTTAGCAGCTGGATTGGAATGGAAGGCTTCTTTCAGATCTTTTTTTGCACCAGGCCGGGAAGATCTGATAATCCTTCTGCCCTGAACCATTTCTCCACGAGAAAGGAATTTAAGGCTTTTATGTTTAACACCGGTCCCCCCACTAACCAACTAGGTCATTGTTTATCAGTGGCACCTACTGTGTACAAGAAATTCTAAGCAAAATTTTGTATAGCTTTTTTATACATACTAGCACTCACAATTATTTTATTATTATTTTTTTTAAAAAAGAATATGTAATTTGTGTGGGTAGTGGAATCTTGGTTAAACCAATATGTAGTACATACAGCACATAGGGTAAGTTTTTTGCTAGTGGGAAAAATAGAGTTTAATTTGCTATTTGCAGTTGTTTAGTAAATACACACCTGCTTAGTCAGTGCAGCATATACTGGAGGATGATTTGAGGCCTTGCAGGTTTGTCTTTTTCTGCTAGGTTCAATCTGTTTAAAATGTTCAATTTCCTGGTGCGCAGTAGCACTGTCTGCTTCACGATTCGCCGGGGGCAGAAGTTTGGTGAATGTATGCTAAACTATGTGTCCCTTTACACAGCTTTACCTATAAGCTCAGTTTGCTAAATTCCAGAATTCATTGCAGAATATAGATTGTGATGGCAGAAAGGAACCAATTGGTGTATCTTATCTGCCCTGTTGAAACAACATTTACTTATTTATTCAATAGGATAACTTTATAAGCATCCCAAATATTATTGCATTCCATTATTTCATGTTTGTTTGTGCTGCTTCTGCAAGAATACATTTTGCCAGTAGTAAAATGTATGTAAATTGGAATTTCCTCAAAAGTAGTGACTTTACAGCCAAAGAGATAGTTTGGATATACATGTGTGCACTCTATTTTCTTCTTTTCTACCTCTTATATCAGAGCATTTTCCAGAGCATAATTTTATTGTATTGATGATTTAAATAATTAGAAAGCTGTGATATAAATGTGTGTTGATAAAAATGTTTATTAAATATTATTTTCTAATTAAATGCACATAAACAAATGAATCACAGAAAGATAGATATAAATTCAGCTAACTGAAAGATGGAAACCCTAAAGGCAACATAATAAAAATCCATTGACTAGCAGGCTTTAGCAACTGATCTTTTTAGAACCTAGCAATGCCTCTGGTGTCTTAATGTAATAATAATAACATTGAATATTCCTTAACCCCTTCAATCCCAGGGGTTTTTGGTACCTGAAAGCCGGGAGCAATTTTGCCATTTTTGCGGTTCAGCGATGATTCTCTTTTCCTGTGAATAGCCATGTACCCATGTAAACTATATATTGTTTTTTCAAGGACAGATACCATAGTTGGATGATTAGCTGAAAATTTAGAATTAGAAATTCAGTAAAAACTAGCAAAAATTAGAAAAAAACTCCTATATTTTTTAAATTTTCCTTTTGAATCCTCACAAAATTAGGTAAAGTGACAGAAAATTCCATCTAAATTTATCAATTCAGTCCTGATTTCAGAAATACCTAATTTATATAGATTTTCCATATTTTCCCAGCACATATAGGCAACATACTATAAGGTGTACATTACTTTATACAAAGCCGTTAAATTTTTACATTAGGTATGATGGGACTGCAACTCTAATTTTAAACAAATAAAACAAAAACACCCACAAAGGTATATATCTCTGTAAAGCTGACAATCCAGGCTATCCTATCAGGGGTATTTAGGCACTCTACATGCAGGTATTTGGCCACCAATCACCGTCAAAGGTGGCCACAGAAATTAGTTCCTGCACTTTTTTCACCAACGCGTCTTAGTATTTTGTAGTATTCTTAGGATTTTTTGTATAGGGTATGTGTTACGGCAGAGAAATCCAGCCTAAAGGGTTCAGCCGCCTCTCCTGATTACGGAAATACCCACATGCTTAGTTTTTTTGAAATTTTAAGTTTTTTTTTTTAGTTTTTTTAAGATCTTAAAGGGTTAATTTAGGGTAAGCCAGTTATTTGGGTGGTTATGTACTGATTTTTAATTTTTTTTTTTACCGCAGCTCTGCACGATGCTCTGTCTCTCTCTCTCAGATGGAGGAGAGAGGCAGAGCATCTGCAGTAACGGTCACTCGATCGCTGTGTGGCACTGGGGGGCTGCCCCGGGTGTGGGGCAGTCCCCCTGGGCTAATAACAGACCAGAGGGAGTGCCTGATCGCACGATCGGGCATAGATCTGTAACAGTTACCGGCACGAATGCCTCATCGGAGCTATCGGGTAGCCCAGCAGGGTCTAGACAGACGATCAGGCATTTCCAACCTCATCGGAGTGAAAGGGTAACTAGACAGACCCTGCAGGGATACCCTGTCCTCCTGTGAACTTCCAGGTCACGTCATTGGCGACGTGACCTGGAAGGGAAAGCCTGATCGCGGGATCCGGCATTTCCAGCTGTAACAGTTTACCGCCATTCGTGCCGGAAACTGTTACAGCTCCCTCATCTAAGTGATCGGGTTGCCTAGCAGGGTCTAGACAGACCCTGCTGGGCTACCCGATCCTCCCGTGATCGGGTAGTGACGTGACCTGGAAGGGAAAGCCCGATCGCGCGATCGGGTATTTCTATCTGTAACAGCTTTCCGGCTTCGCGCCAGAAGCTGTTACAGGAGACCGGGCAGCAGAAAACCAGCGACGCTGCACGAAGGGCTAGACATACCGGTAAGCCCATAGGGGTTCCTTAGTGAGTGTTTTTTGGACGTCCCGGTACGTCTATAGGGGATTGAAGGGGTTAAAAGTGCTCTTCCTATATATACTTCTGCATCCTTAACATCTTCCTCTTCTTTGAACGGAACCGAAGAGCAGATAACCACACGAACAAGAACTGGAAACTCAGAAGAACCGAAGAAAAACAGTCACACCAACCACAGAATGGACGGAAAAAAGTAAACCAACCAGGATCCGGATAGCCAGAAGACCTCAAGCTGAAAAGAAAAAACAGAAATCGAGAGAATTGAATCACAGGCAACAAATAAGAGAACACACATCCACGGCCAGTGATGAAAATATATATAAATAATACCAATACGAAAGAAAACCACCGTAATAAATAATACAATACAGAGTACAAGAAAAACAAACAAATTAAGGTATGGGTGGGAAATACAAACCAAATCCTAAAATAAAAGGTAAAACAGTGAATCAGGGTGGGAATAATGCTCGCCTCCGTGTCTTTATAAATCATGATTTTACGTCATAAATTAGTAAAATCTGGCAATTTATAAAGACACGGAGTATCTGCAGCGTCCAACAACCATTTGACCCACCGTGCCAATGTGGTAGTCGCCACAGGTAAGTAAGGCCTGCGAAAGGACAAGAATAGTTCGGGACGTGAACCGTCCCTAAAAGGAGCAGTCAGTTCCTCATATGCCTTAAGACATGCCACAGGGCACAATTGAGGTTGAAGAGGAAAAGAGGGATAAAATACAGAAAGAAGAGATGTTTTGGTCCGTCTGGAAATGTCGAACTTAACATCCTCCGGGGTAAAAGACCGAGACGAAATATCCAAAGCCTGAACATCAGACACACGCTTGCAGGAGATAAGACAAAACAACATGACCAATTTGGCAGACAATTGCTGAAGAGACAAAGAAGCATTATCGGGCCATGAAATCAGAAACTGAAGAACAATGTTAACGTCCAATAATCCCGAATAACGAGGGCGAGGTGGACGCGACAACCTCATACCCTTAAGCAAACGGCATACAACCGGATGCTTCCCAAGTGATACCCCTGCAACACCGTGTCCAGCGGAGATAGCCGACCTATAAATGTTGATGGTGCGATACGCCATCAAATAAATCCGTAAGAAAACGCAATACAAGTGCTACAGGAGTCGAAACGGGATCCACACGTTGTCCCACGCACCAACGTTCCCACACGTTCCAGGCAAAACTGT
Source organism: Spea multiplicata (assembly GCA_009364415.1). Taxonomy (NCBI): domain Eukaryota; kingdom Metazoa; phylum Chordata; class Amphibia; order Anura; family Pelobatidae; genus Spea; species Spea multiplicata. Next base: position 11,301 of record VKOC01026856.1, read on the forward strand.
AAGCCCGTCTAGTTCCTGGTGCCCAAGCTCCAGCTAAGAGATCCTGAGTCGATCGCGAAACTCCATGGACAAACCAGGGTCCCTGGAAACCTTCCAGGCCAACAAGGGGAGAAGGTCCTGACAAAGGAGGGGATGAGGAGACTCGTCCCAAGCCACCACCAAGTCCAGACTGGAGGGAAGCATGCACGGAATGTCCACAAGCATCTCCAACAGTGAAGGGAACCATGGCTGAGTGGTCCACAAAGGAGCAATGAGGACCAGAAAGGAGCTGCATCGGCGAAGGTGCAGCACCGTGCGCACCAGAAGGCAAAAGGGAGGGAACGCGTAACTCCCGTGGAACGACCAGTCCTGAAGAAACGCATCGTACGCCACAGCTTCCGGATCCGGCCTCCAGCTGAAAAACCTGGGAAGCTGAGTGTTCAACAGGTCTATCTCGAATGGGCCCCAAAGATCTGAAATCCGTTGGAAAACCGATTGGAGCAGGCACCAATCGCCAAAATCCTTGAGATGGCGCGAGTTCCAGTCGGCGACAGAATTGCTCAGTCCCGGGATATGTTCCGCTTGGACAGAAATGTTGTGGGCCAGAAATGCCAAAACTCCGTCGCCAGACTCGACAGCGCCTGAGATCGCGTCCCGCCCAGATGGTTGATATACTGGACCGCGGAGACGTTGTCCAGCCGAAGAAGAACGGAGCAGTTTAAGGAATCTCCCAAAAAACTCCGAACGGCAAATGACCCTGCCAGAAGTTCTAGACAGTTTATATGGAGCCGCTTTTCCGCCAAGGACCACTTGCCGCCCGTGGAGGAACGACCGCACCTCGCTCCCCAACCTTCCAGGCTGGCATCGGACTCTATGACCAAGTCGAGAGCAGTGCCGAATATCGCCCTCCCGTTCCAAGCGTCCATGTGGGTCAGCCACCAAGAGAGCTCCTCCGCTGCTTCGTAGTCGAGAGGAACGTTCGCATCGTAAGAGAGACCCTGTAACAACGAACGGTTCTTCAGGCGTTGCAGTGCACGGTAGTGTAGAGGCCCTGGAAAGATGGCCTGGATCGACGCCGACAGAGTCCCTATAATCCACGCCAGGTTGCGGATGGAAATGGTCGGTTGCCTCAGAATTCTCCTGATTTCTTTCTTGATCGACCTCACCTTGGACACCGGCAGATGCATGGTCCTATGGACTGAGTCGATCAGGAATCCCAGGAACTCCATAGACTGGGAGGGAGTGAGATCTGACTTTTCCCAATTGAGTAGGAAACCCAGATTCTGCAGGAGGTACGTGGTCCATGACAGATGAAGCTTCAGGGTACGAACGTCTTGCGACATAATGAGCAAATCGTCTAAATTGATAATTAGACGCACGCCGTTTTCTCGCAATCGTCCCACTACCGGCTTCAGCAGTTTGGTGAAACACCAGGGTGCCGACGAGAGGCCGAATGGCAGGCTCGTGAACTTCCACTTCTGCGCCTCCAAGCGAAATTGAAGGAAATCCTGATGCTCCGCGGCTATGGGGACCGTCAAATAAGCGTCCTTTAGATCAAGCTTGACCATCCAATCTCCCACCTGCAACAGGTCTCTCAGACAATGAATGCCCTCCAGCTTGAAATGCTGGTAGGATACAAAGGCATTCAGCGGGCGAAGGTTGATCACGGGACGGACACCGCCGCCCTTTTTGGCCACCAAAAACAGATTGCTCAGGAACCCCGGCGAGGCGTCAGGGATAGGGCATATGGCCCCTTTTGTAAACAGCGCCTGAACTTCCGTGGAGACCGGAGATCTGTCCGCCTCCGAAAACCGAATCTCCCTGGGTACCACATATTGAACCGGGGTCTGGAGAAAATCAATGTGATAGCCCCGCACCGTATCCAGAACCCAGGGATCCGCTGTCAGGGATGCCCAGACCGCGAAGCAGAAACACAGTCTGCCGCCGACCTGAGACATGGGAGGTAAAGAGGTTAGTTGTGCACTTACCATAAGGGCGCTAGCCTTGGTAGGACCCTCTAGCTCCTCTGTTTTGCCAGGGCCGCTGACGCTGGGGGAAGAATGGAGTAGACGCAGGCTTGTGCTCCTGGAACTGGGATATTGAGAGACCGGGGCCTCGAGGACCGTGGTACGACACCCTGGAGTTACGGCCCGGTAGACGGCCCCTGAGTCTACTGGCCCCGCCAAAAACCTTCCCCCGAAACACTTTGCGCATATTAGACTACGCCTTGTCCAGTGCCGTAAAAGTGTGGACGAACGAGCCCAGATCCTTGACGAAAGAGTCGCCAAAAAGTAAAACTTTTGCCTCAGACACCGCCATGTTGACCAGTTTTGGCTCAATCTTTAACAAAATCGCCTTGCGTCTCTCCGTAGCCACCGCCGTATTGGCGTTGCCAACGAGGCAGATAATGCGCTGAAGCCATCCACGAAGCTCCATAAGATCCACCTCAGCATTTTGTCATGGATGATCTTGGCCCCCAAACAGCCTACGACAACCTGTGCTTATATACATTCAGAATCCTAGGTAACATTTTCTGTATCACTAGAATTCATCACAAACATACTAAATGAGACTATCTTTATGATGAAAAATATATGAGGGTCTACACTTAATCAAGAACCATTGAATTAAAATTCAATAGCAAAACCCATTGAAAACAATCATATCATAAACACGCTCAACATAAAACGCTTCCCCCTCCGCACACGCAATCACTAAAAACACAGCTAACACTTTCACACCCTCCACCACCTCAAAGGCCTTAAGTAGTTTGGCCCAGGATGTCCAGGATCTTATCCTGACAATTCCTAAGGGAAAATTCTAGACCCTTCTCTGACTTCCAGCCCGTCTTGCTCAAAAATTGGGCGATCTTGGGGTCCACCTCAGGGGTGGCACAGGCGTCATCAGGTACAGATGGCTTAGGGCATTCAGCCCGCAGCTTATTTCTAGCTGCCTTATCCAACGGTTTGCGCACCCTGGAGGCCACATATTGGGCAACATGAGGAGAAGGGAACCACTCCGCAGATCTAGGGTTCTGTAATTCATCTGGATCAAACAGGGGTTCACCCTGAGGATCCACAATGGTATCATCCACAATGGTATCATCCCCAATAACATGGCGGTCGGGACCAGTCAGTCCCCCATCCCCAGGAGCAGCATCCTCACAAGAGGAGGCCTCGGCCTGGTCTAAATAAACAGATGCCTCCTCAGAAGTCGACTCAGAGTCTGAGGAATCGGAAAAGGATTTTGCCTTTTTCCACTTTCGCATCGATTTTGCCTGATGGTAGGCTCTCTTACGTGGTGCAACCACGTCCTCAGTGACATGGCGTACCTTGTCCGTCTTAGTAATTTTGGAGGGCAAAGGCGCAATATGACGAGATTTAGCTGAGGCCTTGCACCCTGAAAGAACCTCTGAAGTGTCATGTCCAACAAGGCCAGGAGTAGGAGGCATGGCAGGGAATTGCACTGCTTTAAAAGCAGAGGCAATGGATTGAGTTATGTTGGAGGACATAATACCCATAGCAGATTGCAGGGCCTGAGTGACTGATTTGGACATAGTAGCATCAAGTAATGTATGGAATTCCTCAGAGGAAAGGGCATCCCCCTGAGAATCATGTGGGCCTGAACCCTCAGCATGAGAGCCAGCAGCATGCTGGCCAGAAACCATTGGCAGCTTAGCTGAGGACATTGACTTGGTGGGAAACATAACCTATAGAATGCTAGCCCGGGGGCGTGGCCGGCTGCTGGAGAAGATGGCTGCTTGAGACCTGAGCTCCGTCGGTCCCCCGGTTTTACAAGCATTTCTAGCTATCATTTGCACTCATGGTGCGTAACAGGAGACAGTCCTCGGCCCCGTCGGGGTCTGGGGAGGGTGCCGTGTCTACAGCGGCATCCCTTCGTGAGTTTTTTCGCACCCCAGCGGTGTTGGCCTCGCAGGCCCCTGACGACCACGAGGTGCCTTCGCCCGCGGGTTCCCGCGATTCCGGAGACCGGTCTGAGGATCTGGCTACGGGACTGCCTGCTGTACCTACCTGCTCGGCGGACGTTCGTCAGCTTTTTTCCTCGGCTCCTTGGCGAGAGGATTTTAGCACTTTGCTGTCGGAATTGAAGCAGACAGTGACCGATGCCGTCGCGGGCCTTCGGGCCGACCTGGACGGGTTAGACCGTCGCCTTGCACTCCGGGAGGCGGAATCCGCTCAACTGGCTCAAAGAACCTCTGTCCTGGAATCCTCTTCTGCCCATCAATCCTACTTTTTGGCCGACTATCGGAGGAGACTGGAGGATCTCGACAACAGGGGCCGCCGCCACAATGTGCGGATTCGCGGTCTTCCTGAGGAGACAGCCCATTCGCCTGAGGATGTTGGGGGTCTCGTGGTCCGCCTGTTTAACAGCCTCTTGGGGAGACCTCCCGGGGCTGTGATCTCTTTGGACCGTGCGCACAGAGCTCTGAGGCCTAGGGGTCCCCCGTCAGCACCACCGAGGGATATCATATGCTGTATTACGGACTTCCAGCTGAAAGAGCAGATTATGCGGCGTGCGAGGGAGGTCGGCTCCTGGACTTACGAGGGCTCTGAGGTCACCCTGTTTCAAGATCTCTCCGATATCACGCTCCAGAATCGGAGAGTACTTCGACCTCTTACCGCTGAGCTCCGGAGCCGTGGCATCCCGTATCATTGGGGTTACCCCTTTAGCCTCAATGTGCGCTCGGGTGGCTATACCTACTCGCTCCGATTTCATCGCGAGCTGTCTGCGTTCCTCCGCGATCTCAACTTACCTGCTCTTCGGATCCCTGATTGGAATTTGCCTGATGTCCCGGCGGATCGTGGCCCTGGTGGCGGAGTGGCGGGCTCTTCCCGTCGGGTGGGGAGGATGCCTGGTCGTCCTCTCCGTTCGGTACGGAGTGCCGAGATTCCTGTGGCGACGGATCCGGAGGAGTGAGCGCCCCGAGCGGTATCCCTGCTGTTTTGTTCGGTTGCGGCTGTTTCCTCGGCTCCGTTGATGTCCCCGAAGGTTACCTGCATTTGGCACTGCCTTACCCTCCTGAGTCCAGCCTGGTGACTTTGCTCGGGACGCCTTGCTTGTTCCTCCGGTCTACATTGTGGACGCTATCCTGTGTCGCGTTGCTCACACCCCCGTTGGACGGATCGCAATGCAGACTCCTTTTTGTTTATGTTTTTGGAGGATTTGCTTTTCTTTTTCTGTACGGGTCGGTGGGGGGGGGGTCCATGTTTTATATTGCCTGCTCATGTATGCTGCTGTTGAGCTCTACCACTTGGGGCTCCTAGCCCTTGGCAGTGTTTGATAGGGTGGGTGATGGCTCTGGGCTTTTTTCGTTGGGATGCGGGAGGTGGGTTCCGGCACTTTTGGGTGGGGGGGGTTTGCGTTTTATTATTCTTGTTTATATTCTTTTGCGCTGATTTCTTGACTCTGCTAATGGCCCTCTGATGTGCTGCCTGGATCCACGTTTGGGCTCGTGTTTATACTGCCTGCTGCTGTACGCGGCTGTATGCTGCTGTCGGGTTCTCCCACTTGTGGCTCCCAGCCCTAGGCGTTGTTCGATAGGGCAGATGGGTGCTAGTTCTGGGCAATTCTCGTTGGGTTGAGGGGGGAGGGTTTTCGGCACTTTTGGGTGGGGGGGGTCTACGTTTGCCATTATTGTTTATTTATTTATTTTTGCGCTGCTGTCTTGACTCTGCCGATTGCCCTCTGAGGTGCTGCCCGTGTATGCGTGTAGGGTTTGTGTTTATCCGGCCTGCTACTGTTTGTGGCTATTGGGCTCTTCCACTTATGGCTCCCGGCTCCAGGACAGGTTCTGAGGGATGATTGGGGGCTGGCTTTGGGCGATTTTCATTGGGATGCGGGGGGAGGGTTTCGGCACTTTTGGGTGGGGGGGGCTTGGGTTTTAGGTTCATGTTCATTTTATTTTGCGCTGATTTTTTGACTCCACCACTTCCCTCTACTGTGCTGCCCGTATACGCGGGCAGGGTTCGTGTTTCTCTTACCTGCTACGGTATGCTGCTCTCGGGCTCTTCCATTTGTGGCTCTCGGCCCTAGGCGCTGCTCTGTTGGGTGGCTTGGTGTTGTTTCTGGCACCTCTCGTTGGGCTGCGGGGGGAGGGTTTCGGCGCTTTTGGGTGGGGGGGGCATGGGTTTTCTGTTCTTGTTTATTTTCTTTTGCGCTGTTTTCTTGTCTCTGCCAATTACCCTCTGATGTGCTGCTCATGTGCGAGGGCTGGGTTTTGTGCTGGATCATTTCTCGGTCTGCCATCCGTGCCCTCATTTGACTTTTTGGGGTTAGCCTGTTGTGGAGGGGGGTGGTTTGCATTGCTGCTGCACTGGGCTACCTTGTATGCCGGGGACCGATGGTGGGTCTCATGTTCTTTTTGGTTGTTTTTCCGGTTATTGTTTTGTTTTGGCCGGATTTCTTTTTCGGTTGTCGCTTCGCCTCTTACCATAGGCGTCGTGTAGTGCCGGTGGATGCTGGGGTCCTGTTGTTTTTGGGCCTTCCGGTGTACCCTCTTCCGGCTGACGCCATAGGTATTTGTTTGGAGTGTGGGGATTGTTTTTCCCCCCACTCCCTACTTCTTCGTTTGTTTGTCCCGTTGTGCCTTCTCCTTTTCCTTGTCTTCGTCTTCCTCTCCTGGTGTTTGCCCTTTCCCTGTTTGTCTCTTTGTGGGTCTGTTTGGGGGTGGGTCGTTTCGTCCTTCCCCCTTTCCTTGTTTTCGTCTTCTCCTGGTGTGTATTTTTCCCCTTCCCTTCCTTTCTCTTTGCTGTTTGTCTCTCTCCTTTTTCTTTTTCCTTTTTCCTTTTCTCCTTCCCTGGGGACTCTTGAGTCCTGCTTTAAGGGGTGATTTCCCTCTCATTGGTTCCATCCTGCAATATGACTTCTCGTCCCGCTGATCATGTTGTGCTCTCGATCAATGCCAAGGGGCTTAATGTCCCTGAGAAACGTTCCATTCTGCTTAGGGATTTGAAGCGTCAATGTGCTTCTGTTGCGTTTATTCAGGAGACTCATTTTCGGGATGGGTCTCAGCCTCACCTGCGGTCGCGGGATTACCCTGTTGCCTATTTCAGTAATAATCCGCACTCTAAATCGAAAGGGGTTGCTATTTTGTTTTCTCGCCATATCCCGCTTACTGACGTCACTCATTTAGCGGACCCGGAGGGTAGATTCCTCTTTGTGAAGGGTAAGCTGGCTGATGCCTGGTACACGTTTGCTAACGTTTATGTCCCTAATATCAGACAGCATTTGTGGCTTTCTAAAACATTTCATGTGTTGCGTCGCTTTCAGGAGGGGCTGTTGGTTTTCGGTGGGGATCTCAATGTTGCTCTGTCTCCTCGTTTGGACACGTCGGCGGGGGTGTCTCAGACCCCTTCTCATGTTTTAAAACGTATCCATTCTTTGCTCACATCTGAGCAGTTGGTGGATTGTTGGAGGGCCCTTCATCCTTCTGCTAAGGATTTTAGCTTTTACTCTATTCCACACGACAGATACTCCCGCATTGACTGTTTGTTTATTACTCACTATAATCTCCCTCTCCTGCTGGATGCCCACTATGGGGCCATTACGTGGTCTGACCATGCCCCCCTGTCCCTGACGCTTACATCCCCCCTGACTCGACCTACCCAGAGATCTTGGCGGCTGAATGAGTCATTGCTTACTGATGCCATTGCCTCGGAGGCTACTGCTGAGACCTTACGCGATTATTTCTTGTCTAATGTGACGCCTGATCTGCCTCTTCCTACGATTTGGGAAGCACATAAGTGTGTTGTCCGTGGTCAGCTTATTAGATTGGGGGTTGCTAAGAAGAGGGCTCATGCTCAACAACTTAGCGCTTTATACTCCGAGATAGAGAGGTTGGAGAGGGTTCACAAGGATACGCTGGTGGCTGCTGACTTTGCGCGTCTGCTTGCGCTTCGTAAGGAACTCGCTTCTATCCTCAATGCCCAGGCCCAGAGATCTTTTGTTCGTCTGAAGGCCCTCTTTTATGAACACGGGAATAAGCCGGGGAAATACTTGGCCCGCGCTTTACGTAAGAGGAGACAACTTTCCTATATACCCCGAATTCGTTCCGCTGGGGGTGTCCTGCGATACCTTCCGTCGGAGATAGCTCAGGAATTTGTGACCTTCTATTCTAACCTCTACAATAGCTCCCCTTCACACGACTCCTCTGGGGATGTGGAGGCTCGTAGATTGGCTATTGCACAATACTTAAACCGGTACTTACCCCGTCGTCTGTCCCTGTCGGATTCTGCGCAGTTGGAGGTTCCGATTTCTCTGGAGGAGTTGTCCGGGGCGATTAAGCTTTCTAAGTCTGGTAAATGCCCAGGTCCGGACGGTCTCTCCCTGGCCTATTATAAAAAGTTTTTCGATATTTTGGGTCCCCAGTTGGTCTCGGTGTTTAATTCTATTTTGAAGGGTGACAGCTTTCATCCCCATACCTTGGCGGCTACGATAGCTGTGATCCCGAAGGAGGGGAGGGATGCGGATCTCTGCGGTAGTTATCGGCCTATTTCCCTGCTGAATGTGGATATCAAATTATTCTCCAAAATTTTGGCTTTGCGTTTGGGGCGCTTTCTCCCGGCTTTGATTCATCCTGACCAGTCGGGCTTTGTGCCTGGTAGGGAATGCAGGGATGGGACTATCCGTGCTTTGAATCTTATCCATTTGGCTGGGCGTTCAGGGGTCAGGTCTATTTTGCTCTCTACGGATGCCGAGAAGGCTTTTGACCGCCTTGATTGGTCGTTTATGCTGGCGGTGCTTAGGGGGGTGGGTCTTGGTCCTCATATGATGGGTTGGGTTTCAGCTTTATACTCTGGGCCTTCTGCCAGGGTTCGCCTTAATGGTGCTCTTTCCCCCTCGTTTCCTATTTCCAACGGTACTAGGCAGGGCTGTCCACTCTCCCCACTGCTCTTTGTCCTCTCCCTGGAGCCCTTTTTGGAGGCGGTGCGTACTAACCCGGATATTTCTGGGGTTCTGTGTGATGGTGTCCAACACAAAACGGTGGCTTTTGCGGATGATATGTTGTTTGCACTTGGGACTCCCCATGTTTCGCTCCCCGTGCTCCTCGAGGAATTTAGGCTTTATGGTTGTCTTTCTAATCTGAAAATTAATTTGGCGAAATCTGAGATATTAAATATTTCCTTGCCTAGGGCGGAGGTGGACTCTTTGACCTCCTCCTTTCCCTTCCGGTGGTGCTCTCAGGCGCTGCGTCACCTGGGGATCTGGTTGACTGCGGACTTATCTCTTTTGTACCGGTTTAATTTCCCCCCTCTGCTTGATGCCATTCGCGGTGACCTTCGCACGTGGGGCTCCTTGGTTGTGTCCTGGGTTGGTAGGGTGAATGCTATTAAGATGAACGTCCTTCCCCGCATATTGTTTCTGTTGCAGGCGCTGCCTATTGTTCTGCCGAGGCTCTTTTTCTCGACGGTGCGCTCGATGTTCCTGTCCTTTATTTGGGCTAAGAAGTCCCCTAGACTGGCCCTGGCGGTGTTACAGAGACCTAAGATGCGGGGTGGCTTGGGGTTGCCTTGCCTCCGTTCTTATTATTTTGCTTGCCATCTTTTACGGTCTTTGGAATGGACGTATCGCCCTTCCCATAAATTGTGGGTGCCTTTGGAGGCGTGTGCTTGTTTGGTACCGCTCAGGGTACTTACCTGGTTGACTCCTTCGGTGGCGCGGAGGCAGGTAGGGGGTAATCCCTTTGTATTAGCTACTCTACAGGTGTTACACTCTGTCTCTCGCAAGTGCCAGTTGCTGACTTACCCGTCGCCCATGACTCCGCTTCGTGGTAATCCGGATTTTCCCCCGGGTGTGTCTGGGGGTGCCTTTTTGGGGTCGCCCTCCCAGGACTCCCCCTCGTTGTGCTCCTTTATGCTGGGTCGTGCGCTTCGGCCTCTATCTAGCCTTCTCCCCGGGGTTGCCCCCACCGCTCTTCAGGTCCTCCAATACTTACAGTTGCGCGATTTTGTTGCGTCTATCCCTCAGAAGCATCGCCTTATTCGGGATCTTACGCCCTTTGAGGCTTTGCACTCTAGGGATGCTTTGCCTCCCCACGGTATCTCTCTGCTCTATCAGCTCCTGCTGGGCGCCGACGATGCCCCGTTACCTGATTATGTGGATAAATGGGAATCAGAGCTTACTGTCACTTTGACTGCAGCGCAGTGGGGTAAGATTTTTACTTTGACACACGGCTGTTCCCTAAATTCGAGATCACAGGAGATGTCCTTCAAGTTTTTATCGCGTTGGTACCGCACACCGGTTAGGTTACATGCTATGTTTCCTGAGTGTCCCAACGTCTGTTGGCGATGTGGGCAGTCGGTGGGGTCAGTGCTTCATATCTGGTGGGATTGTCCCTTGATTGTCCCTTTTTGGACCGCTATCCGTGATGTCCTTCCTCGCTTCACCGACTCCCCGCCCCCTTTCGCCCCTGCTAACTATTTGCTGCATCTTACCTCCCAACCCGTCTTAGTGTATCGGCGCTCGGTGGTTCGACACCTGTTGAATGAAGCTAAAGCTTTGATTCCCCTTCATTGGGGTGCGACATCTCCGCCCTCTATACGTGAGTGGGTATTGCGGGTTGAACAGGTTCGTGAAATGGAGGAACTCGTGGCCAGGTCTGATAGTCTTAGCGAGCGGCATGGTCGTACCTGGTTCTACTGGTCCCAGTTCCTGGCAGACCCCTCTTCTCGGCTTCTGTTTGGCTGATTTTCCTTCATTAGTTTCTGGTGCCCCCCCTCCGGGCTGCGGATGCTGGGTAGTCTGTATGCTCTGTTGGGGCTATGATGTCATATATGCTGTCATTGTTATTTGCATTATCCTGCTGTGTCGGATCTTCTGTCTTATTGCTACTTTTCGCAGGGAATGTCCCCCCCCCATCCCCCTATTTTGTTCCCTCTTATTTCCCTTCTGTTGTGTACGATTTGTTGTGAAAATAATAAAATCTAATTTACAAAAAAAAAAAGAATGCTAGCCCAGTAGGATGAGAAAACAGAAAATCCGAGCAAAAAATACCGAAACCAGAGAGGAAATACAGCAGCTGAGCACCGGAGACAACAACCGCGCGGCAGTGAATGAAAAAATGGCCGCCGCGAAGCTAAACGGCTGACGTAACGCCTGGCAATAGAGGAAAAAGGGTAGTTATCGAATCAAAGATGGCTGTCTCGCGTCCGGCGAATGGCGCGCATGCGCGAAAACCGAACGAACAGGCCGCAGACGCCGAAGCAGAGCGGCAGACAAGGGAGAAACGCAGAGAAAGGGACAAAAACAGGTAATAACACTACAGGAAAAACTGGAATAAGACACAAAAAGGCCGGACTGCCCCCGAACAATGGGGGGGGGGGGATGTGC
>VKOC01026857.1:0-15799 GCA_009364415.1 Spea multiplicata
GGTATATATAATTTGCATACCTATGACAAAGGTGATTCCAGTCTCTGGAAATAAAAAACAATACATTTGCATATGCTTAAATAATATAGCCAACATATCCTTATTGTAAAAAAAAGCACATTTCACCAGAAGGAGCATGTGATGTAAATAAAAACATATTTCGATATTTTTTGTCTATTGCAAATGAATGACTGCAGAAAAGCAAAATTGAAGCAAAATCCCATTTTCATTGACACAATTATTTATTGTTAATAGTATGAGAGCATTACCAAATTCTTGACTTAAAAGTATGGCACATATGATTCAGAAAAATAGAAGGGAAGATTATCAGCAGTTGCTAATGTACGTAATAATATATATATATATATATATATATATATTTCAATTGAAATACAGACTCAGATGGTACGGGAAGTATATTTTTATGTCAGTGCTGAACAAGCAAAAATTGTCAAAACACAAACAACTAGAGTATGCAGTACGGTCCCCTACTTTTAAAAAAAGCAATGACTAAAGCCTTTGTGATTATTGCAGATATATGGATGTAGTTAGGCATCTAATTAAACTTTCTACCGTGCAAAGCTAAAAACTGATTCTCTGCTTAGCTTTTACATTTTTCTGACATGCTGCAGATAATTTAAAAAAGAAACCTGAGCTGTCAAAAATATTTATATATATTAAATGTCAGCAGACCTCAATGGGAAGATAAAAAATTGTTTTTACTATGACATTTATAAGCTGGCTCTTGATTTAGATATGAAATGGTAGTGAGGCATGTTGTTAAATGTGGTAGCATGGGATATTTCTAAACGTGATGGCCCAATAATGCTTTTCAGACTAAGAATAAAGTGATGAACAATAAGCAATACATTTATGGGGACAATACGACAATACTGATTTTATTTTGAATTCCTGGTTTTCTTTTTATGGGCAGGCTTGGTGCCGGGTATTCTGAAAAGAAATCTTAGATAAGTAAGATTATTTTGTTTTTTGCCTTTGCATTTTGCCTTTGAGTTTTCTGACCCATATTTGAGTTCAAGTGTTCATAGTAATAAAGAAGTCAATAAAAAGTTTTTTCCACTCTCTTTTTATTACACTACGTTCTCTGCCAATTCCATCTCCTTTTCCACAGCTCTAGTTGTCTTTCCTGTTCTTGTTATTCTGTGTTCTTTCTTGGTCTGCTTCTCCCCGATATCTGTTCTGTTAACCTTAGCTCCCAGAGAGCCTCTGCAAAATGGAAGAATAATAAGAAACTATTCTGCACATCTCTTTCTCTTTGAACCTATGTACATTACTCTAGTCTCTTGGTAGACTTTCAAAAAAGGCTAGGGCCACAGGGTGCAGCCTCTCCACTGTTCCTCCAATAGGAAAAGAGGCTGTGCCCAGAGGCCACACTCTCCAAGAAGTCCTGGCTTACTGAGAGGCCAGGTTCAAAGAGAAGCAGATGAAGAAAGAAGACATGGAAAGAAGTGGACAAAGAAAAGTCGAGAGAAGTGGAGCTGCAGCAAAGAAGACAGGGACATGGAAATGGTCAGTGGAGAAGGTAGGAAGACACATGCGTGAGAGTGAGCATGAGAAGAATTCTGAGCTCTTTGCATTTGAATTTGTTTTATTTCAGGTCCCTTCTCATTTTTAGACATTCATATGAATTGACAAAATTGGCAAACTTTGTTAAAGTTAAAATTCGGTTAAAATCTGAATGCACAATCTAATGGTTATCACCTAAATCCAAGTAAAACTGCAAAAAGTCACCACGCCGCCTTGATCAACTTAACTGAAAATTATTCGGGCACTTAAATGGTGAGTGTGACAGCTAGACGTTTTAGAGGACTGATAAACAGTTTCAATTGAATGCTCTCTGTACCCATGTACTGAATAAAAAATTGTAAGGATTTTATTCCTGTTTAACAAGATGTGTAGTCTAATATTTATAATGTAGCATGCACTAGCCTGATCTCAGCCTTCCAGGACATCTCTTGAGGGAGGGACCCTCTTCCTTGTGATGTGAGTCCTCCTTATATCAGATCTGGGTGCCTCACTTCAGGGCAGCTCATCTTTAAGAAACTACACAGGCCTGTGCCAGCTAAATGTATAATATATGGTTACACAGCTCAACTAGCTCACTGGGGTGCTGCCCATTACGGAGCCCAATAAACCAAAAGGGCTCTGCCACTGGCATTGTGGAACTGGAGCTCTGTCCTCCCCTGGAACTTGTGTCCTAGACCAGAATACACTTCTGCCTATGGGTTGTAATAGGAGAATTAGATGGATTTATACCTTTCATATCACAGCACCTATTGATCATAATGCAAACGTTGACACATTGGCTCATTATATTGGCCCCATCTTCATATGAGCTTGACCATTGAATCAGATTTTTAAAGTGTATGGACTGCAAGATATGGACATGCATAATCATAATCATGTTCTGTTTCTCATAAAAGGACCTGTTCTGTTATTACTAGACTTCGGTGCCAGCCAACTCTTCGTGTTCGTCTTCGTGGGGTAAGAATCTTCATATTGCACTCGTTCCTTTGTTCGGTTTGGACAAATATTTGTGTACATTCTTTGTGTTAGTTTTTTTCTGTTTTTTTTAGGAGACATTAATACGGTGTTAACACGGTATGCATTACGCAGCAGCTTTAGAGCCAGGGCAATAGAGTCGTTCCGCCTGGCAATGGTCTCCTTGTTCCAGCGGTTAAAGGTCCGTACGAGCAACTCTATTGGTTGCTCGTACAGACCTTTAACTCCTGGAGTGGGGAGATAAAGGACCATAAGAGCGACTCTATTGGTCGCATGCAGGGGCATCCTCTGGCACCAATAGCGTTGCTATTGCACCAACCTACAGATTTCTGTTCCCGTTAACCCCTGAGATGCTGCGTAAATAAGGTAGGCTAGATGGGGGAGGGATACAGGAGATTAGTAGATTAACGAAGACGAAGATAAACACCAAGATTGTTCATGTTGTGTGTGTTCGTGTACATTTTGCTGCCATGTTCGTTTCTTCGGTATTCGGGCTGAACAACGAAAACGCACCCTTCGTGTTCGTTTTCATGTTCGCCTGAAAAGGAATGCACAAGTCTAATTATTACCAACAACCTATCATGGATTACATCCTAGGATATTTAACCCTCCCTAGGTTTTTGTATAGCACAATTTATGTTTATTTAAGTTGTAATTGCCCCCTACTTTTTATTCCTTGTATTGTATTTTATAAGAAGGGCTTCACATTCTGGAAAAAAAATAACACACATGACATACTTACACTTGTAGTGTTTTGTTAAAAATTGTTGTTGCATCACAACCACTAATTTTCAAGGTATTACCTTCTATTTTATTTATCCAGCAGATTCTGTCATACTGTTACAACAGAGGAGAGTCAAAATTGCCAAAAACATTAGTACACATTCAGATCTTCTGGTACAGAATGTGATGTGCTTACAATCAGCAATACCCTTTGTTGTATCAATTGTGTAGCTATAGCTGTAATGATATATTGATTGATGTGTTAATCTGTGTTGTGATGGTTAATTAACATTATTTCAATTGATTATTATATTTATATTTGCATAAATGTATTGTTTTAACCCCTTAATGACAAAGCCCATACATGTACGGGCTCAAAATCCATTGTTTTCAATGGGTTTTGGGACCGCCCCTTGTCCTTAAGGGGTTAATAATAACGTGTATATTAGTAATAGTGGAATGTGCATAAACCCTACTCAGTCGCATGATTACATTGATTAATTAATTAATTTTAGTATGCTTGTGTAAATGTTAATACCATTGTAAAAAAGGTTAAAAGGAATATCAGGGAGGCATAGTGGAATATAGAGGTTAAATAGGAATATCAGGGAGGCAGAGTGGCATATGAGGGATTAAAAGTAGTATTGGGGATGCAGAGTGTCATATAGGGGGTTAAAAGGAATACCAGGGAGGCAGAGTGGCATATAGTGGGGTATAAGGTATTTCTGGGGTGCAGATTGGCATATAAGGGGGCATAAGGCATATCTGAGGGGCAGATGTGTATAACTTGGGGCAGGCTGTCAAATAAAAGGAAATAAAAACAAAAAATGCATTTTTCTCAATCATAGTTTTTTAATTAAAGATGGAAAAATAGTTTACATGTGAACTAATATTTGCTAGTAAAACTTTTTTCTTATAGGGTAGTCTTATATTTAGGCTTTTTCTTTTTTTCCTAAATTAATATTCAAATTTTGGGGGGTCTTCTTAAAATCAGGGTAGTCTTATAATCGAGCAAATATGGTCTATGCCAGTGTTTTTTTTAACAATATGCTGAATCTGAAAGGAATAATCATTACATTTAGAAATTGCTATAAACAATTTATTTTTATTCTTGTAAACTGGACTTTTGCAACACCTCTTAGACAAGTTTGATGATGGTTACTACTGTATACAGTATATGCAAAAACAAAACAAAAAAAGGTGAGACACTTGTGAATCTTATTTGAGTATTTTACAGCTTTATTCCTCCATATCATATTAAATAACAGTAAGACATATAATAATTGGCCACAAATAACATTATTGCCATTCTATATTTGTTAATCTTGTAAAATGTGTTTAGTGCCTTAATATAGGAATGAGCTAATACTAGTTTCTTTTCCAACAAAGATAATAAAGATTTATTAAATGTCCCAGTGGGCAATAGGTCTAATTTTTTAACATAATTTTATAGCAAGACAGGAGGCTTCATATTTTGCATATCCTTCTTTACTGATAACCTCCAGCAGCAAAGAGTTAATAACATATACAAGAAACAACCAATCAGAACAAGAATAGACTATATCAGTCCCAGCAATCTGTCACTCATCCTCGTTCTTTGCTGCTTAGCCTCCAGGTGAGAACATTCCATTTTATTACCTATTATCAGGTGTATTTTATTGCTTGTTTGTTCTTCAGTATTGACTATGTTATTTATTTTATTTTCTTAGTGACTTTGTTTTATTAGTTTCCTTTTTGTTGATTCTTGAGTTTCTGTCTTATTATCGTTATCGTTAGTGTCTATTCTATAGACTTTATTTGGGTTTCCACTTATTGTTATTTTCCTTGCGTTTTATATATATCTATCCATTTTTTCCTACCTTGACCTCCTTCTCCATGTGGTATTGCTTCTTCTGACCGTGTGGCTAGTTATTCTCTCCTCATGCCTCACGCGACAGTTATACCGTCTAGCGGTGAGGTTTTTTTTTCCTCTTCTTGTGCGGACAATTCCTTTTCTGTCCCGAGCGAGATCTTCAGTGCCACGTGGTGCTTCCATTTATTGTTGGTCACGGTGTGGTTGCTCTCCCACGGCACGGGTCTCGGGCCGCGCGCTTTCCACTTGGGAGGTGTCTTCTCCGTTATTTTTGGCCTCTGGCCTTCTCCATGTGGCCTCTTTAGGCCTTAGGGGTTTCAGTTTTCTGTTTCAGTTAGTTTGTCTTGTTCCTTTTCAGGTTTTGGTTTTTAATTTATTTTCTTTAGTTTATTTCTAGTTCCATTTATAAGGCTGGCACATTTATCTATAAACTACCAGTGCCTCCTAGTTGAGGTGATCCCCTCTCGCACGATGGCAGCCATCCTGTAAAACAAATAACAAAGTTGAAAAAGTTACCCAGAGGGTCTCCAGACAGGTACTGCATTCAACCATGCAAGTCAATGGAGCACAGCTTTCTAATCGCAGTGCGATTAGTGAAATAAATTAAAAATAATAAATAATAATGGAGAAGAAGATAAAATAGTTTTAAAGAAAAGTAAAATGTAAAAATAATTTCCACTGATTTCACCATCAGGAAAACCTTTAAGTTCCATAAAATGTAAAAAAAAAATTAAAAAAGGCAAATTAACACAGGGGGAGGATGGCCACACATCTAATTTCCAACTAGAAAAATGCACACGTCCCAAATGTGGCCTTTTAGTTCCCCCAAAACCCGACAAACATGTGGGGTATCACTGTACTCAGGAGATGTTGCTGAACAAATATCGGGGGATTGTTTTATGACAGTGACATATACTAGAACCTATTAATCCATACCTGAAGTGGAAGGCGTGTGGAAAAAAATTGAAAAAAAAAAGACTACCACACAGTTTGACAAAGACTGGTGGTAGAATTAGTGCATGGAAAGAGTTAAAATACTAGCATTCAAAATACCCTGGGGTGTCTAGTTTTCAAAAATACATGATTTGATGGGGTAAATTGCATTGACCGGCTTCAAAGATACCCAAAATGGCAGAAAAACTGGAACATGATACCCAGTATCTATTTGATGATAAACTAAAGAGACTCTTCCTGGTTTCATCACAAAAAACATGGGAGAACAATTGTAACAAATCACTTTCTTGTGGCGCTTATATACCTAATGCTTGTTCCTTCCAGTTGTAAATGCGGATTGGTCAAAGTGGGAAAAAAGTAAGAACCCCCCCCACAGGTTGTTGGATCCATCAATCAAGCCGTTAACATCAATGAGACCACCTCTCTGATTTTTGTGGCTACAATCATTTATATTTACCCTCCTACGCACAGTTCATTCCCACTTTACCCCATCAACGAATTCCAAAAGGTTTTGTAATGACAGCAAAAAGGGGCAAACAAACTGACTAATCTTTCCAAACTTTGGCTATTTTGTCTCTTCATTTTAGTTTATTTCGTCGAATCTTAATGTACTAGCCTAGCTGCTAGCAGAAATTTCATATCTGAAGCATTATCAACTGATACATTATAATGAATGGAATTGTTCAAGGATGTTATATTTTTTATATGAAAATCATTAAGTGAAATGTATAATTGGTTTAATTTTAGACTGCATCAAGTGAAAAGATTAACACAATTAATGGAACAGCAATGATGTAAATGAGTTTAAAACAAGATGCATTACAACTGAAGTTATGATCTGTTGTGTGGCATTTATGCATAACTGCACTAAGCCACTCTCAATTATCTCTTATTGTTTGAGAAAGAGGAAAAGGTCCAAGCTTATTGCCAAAGGATTCTAAGCATATTTTCTGTAACAATTTTAATAAGCATCACCATTTTTCACATACTGTATACTAAACATTTTCCCAATTTAAGACACTTAGAGGGCAGGAATCCATTACACACAAAGAAAGAAGATACCAGATTAATGAGTGAAGATTGAAGATTGAAGACAAAAAAGAAGGGAGAAGATAGAAGATGAAGAAGATGCAGAAGAAGATGCGGTTGGCAGAGAAGGTAGGGAAACATTTCGCTTCTGTATTGGCAGAATAAAATATCATCTTGGACTATAACTCTTTTTCCTGGACCAATACAATTATATCCATCTTCTTAGTAGTTTATGGGATGTAGTACTATACTGTAAATGTTATACTGGTATTGTTTTTTATACATTATGTGAAAGAAACATCACTTTTGGAAAAAAAATTGACTAACCCAGGGCCATGTTAAGCACACACTATTTGAGTAAAGTATGAGGACAAATAGACCAAAAATGATTCAGACAAATTCTTTGTTTCATTTTGGGGAGGCTCGTTATGACTCTTCCTATGCACAAAGTAACATCATTAAAGACTTGGTTCGATGAATTTGACGTAGAGGAACTTGAGTGGCCTGCACAGAACCTTGACCTTAACCCTAATGAATACCTTTGGGATGAATTAGAACACAGATTGCAAGCTACGTCTTCTCGTCTAACATCAGTGTTTGACCTATGTTCTTTCAGTGGATTCAGTGAATTCCCACAGACACACTTGTGGAAAACCTTCTCGGAGGATTGGAGGCTGTGTCTCCCCTCAAATATAGGGGCCAAATCCATACTAATAACCATAAGACTGAAATATGATGTCCAGCAAGGTCATAAAGGTGTGATGATCAGGTGTCCACATACTTTTTGGCATATAGTGTAGATGCCCCAAAAACTCACGTTTTTTTTTATTATTGTTTTTATTCATGACTGAATAAATAAATGGAATGCAAATACATGATCCTAGTAAATTAGAATAAACATGACATCAATTTTATAATGAGCTAAATGAGATGTATTCCTGACACTGGGATCAGAGTAAGATGTGTTTCAGCTAATTATTGTGGCATAAATGTCCACACTTACTGTTAATTGTTGTGTATAAAATGCATGTTTTATGTTTAAAACTAATTCTACATGACACTTTGGATCGACATTAAAGAGGTACATATGACACAATTGTATATTATATTTAGGATTCTTTGGCATTCACTGTATTTGGAAGAATATGATTGCAAAAGTAAATGCACTCTACACAGTAGAAGGACATCATTTTTAAAGAGATTTAATCTATGAAACATTGCAAAAATATGGTAAACAACTGCAGAAGAAAATATCAAATCACCATAATATACTATGTACAGAGCTGGCAAAGTGGATCTCCTTATGTTAATCCCTTCAATGACACAATCTCATCCTCGAGCACAATCATGCATCCCCGCCCCTCCCCCGCTATACAATTGCTCTATGAGAGCCATCTTTAAGTTGTAAAACCTGCCATCGCTTGTTAACCTGTGATCGCATCCCAGCTGCCATAGGCAGCTTCAAGGATGTTGTTAATGTTGTGAATCATTGGTCCCCACACAACTGACTGTGGCAATAAAGGAGTAAACGTTTGTTTCTTTAGCCACTGTAGGCTCGTGGAGACTCAGTCCTATGGAGCACCAACAAAATGTCTTCAACAGCACTGAGCTGGAAGTCAAAGGTCAGTTAAAGCTACAGCAGAGCCAGCCAGGGACATGCTGGTGATGACCAAATGAAGTCAGTGATTTGATCCTTATGACACCCACTGGCTGACAAGTCCCCACACAAAATATCCCCTTACAGTAACCACTAGATATAATCACTAAGCTATGTTGTTAATTATGTGCGTGCTAGTTGATACTGAGACATCAAAAAATGTTTAGAAATCACCCCAGTACATGGAAAAAATATGGGAAAAAATCCCTCGATATCCAGTTGTGGTTGTGGTGGTTCACTTAGAAAGGTTCTTGAGCCACGTGCTTCCAGGATATAATTTATATATTATATATAATATTAATATATATGTATAAAATATATATATATAGTTAATGGGGACTATATTGATGTTTAGGGTAGTTTTATTGCAGAAATCATGAATTAGGCCTTTCTGGTTCAGCTATAAAAATGATTTGGGGGTCTTATGTGAGTGTGTACCTATGTGATTAGGGGAAGTGGAAGATTATTGTTTTTAGCTTTCTTTCTTGTTCAAGGTACTCAAGTATTCAGCATTTATTTCAAATGTGCCTTACATTTGAAAACAAAGAAAACCTTTAAACTCTTTTTCTATTAGTATTTGTGGTAGGTCACATGAAAAGGTAAGTATAGTGTCTTTGAAATTCCCAGGTGATGTGTTTTAGGAACATATAGATTGTAAGGGTCATTTTGATGTTAAGCGGTGAAAAAAAAAGTTCAGTTTCATGACTTTGGAGTCTCTTGTGACTCTGTACATTCACTGACCACATACATGTGGTATGTATATGCTCAGGACTAATAGAAGATATTTTCTTCCTTCTTCCAGGTAGCCTAGCTTACAGGAACCATCCCAAAGATTGCCTGATGGAAAAAAACTCAATATCCCTTGTTTATGTTTATTCTGAGCCACTAAGAAAGGTAAGTGGGGTGTCTTTGAAATACAAAATGGATGTGCTTTTACTGAATATATAGTTTATGGGAGTTATTTTGGTGTTTAGGGTTAGTTATCATCCCTCAAATCATAACGTATGCATTTTTGGTTCATATGTCCATATTTCTCATCTTGAAACCACTTAAAACACACATATGATTTGGGAGTTTTCCATGAAATGAAATCAAGACTCATTAGACTAGTCAACGTTCCTTTGGTCTTCCATTGTCCAATTTTGGTGAGCCTGTGTGAATTGTAGCCTCAGTTTCCTGTTCTTAGCTGACAGGAGAAGCACCCGGTGTGGTCTTCTGCTGCTGTAGCCCATCTGCTTCAAGGTTCGATGTGTTGTGCGTTCAGAGATGGTATTCTGCATACCTTGGTTGTAACGACTGGTTATTTGAGTTACTGTTGCCTTTCAGTCATCTCGAACCAGTCTGCCCATTCTCCTCTGAGCTCTGACATACACAAGGCATTTTTCGTCCACACAACTGCCGCTCACTGGATATTTTCTCTTTTTCGGACCATTCTCTGTAAACCCTAGAGGTGGTTGTGCGTGAAATTCCCAGAAGATCAGCAGTTTCTGAAATACACAGACCATTCCATGTTCAAAGTCACTTAAATCCCCTTTTCTTCCACATTCTGATGCTCAGTTTGAACTTCAGCAACTTGTCATGACCACGTCTACATGCCTAAATGCATTGAGTTGCTGCCATGTGATTGGCCGATTAGCTATTTGTGTTAACAAGCAATTGGACAGGTGTACCTAATAAAGTGGCCAGTGAGTGTATATACAATGTATACATTTTAATATATTTTATATTACTTCTACATGTATCGCTATTTCAAGTTACATTTTAATAATGAAATACTGCAACATTTTACATTTATTTGGTCTCCTTGACAAATGACTAAACATTAATGAGGCCTTTTGTCTTTTATTGAAAAAGGCATACTGTGTTTCTTCATATTTTTGAATAATTAAGCTTTGTTAACAAGTTGCCTTTTAAATCGGTATTGATTAGAACCCCAGAATATAACCTGTTGCTATATTTCTTAATTAACATCTTTCATTAATAAGTGGCCATCAATTCAGTTGTTTTAAAAGGGATACAAATATATTGATCATTAAGTCAGCATTAAAAATTGATGATATCAAGAGGATAAAAAAAATCAATATGGCAAAGAAATTTGTTAAACTACAAACTGAAAATGTTTCTCCGAACGTTTGAGTCATGGGATGAAGTGTACTGTTTGTCTTCCCATTATGATGCTATGAATAGTAGATATAGTTTTGAATTTTGTTTATCACCTAAAAATCGGTAAAGAACTTCTAAATCTCATATATTGGACATTTGTTCCTTTTTGTCTGTTTACAAAGAAGACGAAGTCTGTAGACCCCATTCAAGTCACAGGGATATACCCCTGAAGAAGATGAGCCAGGTCCCAGTGAAACAGACGTCGCATTATTTTGGGATATTATTTTCTTTCTTTCTGCTTAGGGCAGAATAAAGAGTTATGTCTTAAGACCTATGTTCTGTATCCTCATGTTTAGGAAACTAAATAGAAGTCATGGCTATGATGTAGCCAGACTAGACAGGCAGTGATATTAACTACATCTTTGCTAGTTAGGTTCTTTGGGAAGTTAGTGTTCTGGTCTTATTAGTTTAATTAGGGTAAGTGTACACGTTTTCACTATTAGCACTTGTCCAAACCAGGAATGATGTGACTTTTCCACTACTGTTCTAAAATCGACTTTATTAAACTGTGATTAAACTGAGATTTTTTCTTCTTTAGTTTTTTTGAGTAGTGA
This sequence comes from Spea multiplicata, assembly GCA_009364415.1. Taxonomy (NCBI): domain Eukaryota; kingdom Metazoa; phylum Chordata; class Amphibia; order Anura; family Pelobatidae; genus Spea; species Spea multiplicata. The sequence goes on from VKOC01026857.1 coordinate 11,456, forward strand.
TCCCCAGGGATTTCTTTTCAAACAAAAGAAACCCTTGTTATGTCATGATTACATCACTATAGCATAGCGCATATGTATGCATAGCGCTCATGGAACACTGTACACTTATTTTTTTATTTTTTTACTTTTTTAAATGGAAAAAACTTTTGTTTTTCCTTTTGCTCATACTATTTCAAGCTGCACTCATTTTTATCACATTAGATCGCTGAGCTTGAGGCCCTAATTTTTTGTGCTACTCGAATAAAATGGTCCCTTTGAGAATTGCATAATAATTTAAATTGTTCCATTCCTTATCATTTTATCCTCATTCATGATGATTTTAATCTACTTCTTTAAAACTATGTCCCCTAAAGGCATGTGCTACATTTATATAAGAATATTTTTTCTTTTTTGTTTTATAATAAATGTGTCAACCCATTGTATATCAAAATGTCCTATGAATACCAAATATACATTGTACATAATTTAGGAATTTGAACCTGGTACCTTTGCCCTCAAAACACACTGCAGTTAACGTTGGAAGTAGACAATAAATACCCATTTTCTTGTTGAATATACTGGTCCTAAAAAGAGAAGGAGCCTGTAGCTGATGGTGATTGGATCAACTCCTCTTGGGTCTGTGGATCAGTGTAAGTCACTTTTACTTAAAGTAAATAAATTATAAGATGGTTATATATTTACTTTTTAATGGCCTCATGATTAAAAAGTGAATTAAGTAGATCACTCATTGAATCCCAATAATTTTGAAGATGGTTTTCGAAAATTCCAAGTAAAGTACAAAATTGTACAAAAAGTCCATGTACTAATGTTAGCTTTTTCATGTGTAAAATTATTAGGTAATTTGTTAGGTAATTTTTGCGTCTAAGTTTAGCATCCTATCTTTAGCATAAATATTGAGGATTCCATGACGCTATATGGAAATAAACTGCTTAGCTACTTCCAAGTACCCCAATTTTGGTGAATACTATATAAATACCTATTTGGTTACCACAGAGCTAAATAAGATAGGTGTTTTTAATTAGCATTTGCTGGGTTGTGTGCTTATTCCTTGCTGTGTTAACCAAGGTGGCGGTTACAATCAACTTCCTCCATCCTACAGAGCAACGATGGAGGAGAGCACAGAATGGGGTCTGTGCACCTCCAGAGGGATGGGGGAGGAGGTATATAGGGCATTTTACCCACTAGTTCATTACTCCCCACCAGGCACAGTGTAGGGGAAGAGGGGAGCAATAGTCACTTCTCCATGGGTATTATGTGTCCTGGGTACTTCAGTTTCTTTTTTAATTATTTATTTTAATTTACTTAAAAGTGAGTTTCAATTTACATGTTTAACACGCAGGTTAATAACTTTAACTGTCAGCCTTTTAAACTCTCATGCACTTGCATATCCAACATGAGATACTGGCACTTAACCCTGAGATCAGAAAAGAAAGTACCTTACATTTTCTGTACCATTTTGTATCAAAAACACAGCCAAAAAATACAAACCCATCTATGCTTTCATGCATCATCTGGCTGTTGTAGAAAGTCTATTGATTTTGTGATTTCCAAAGAAGTGTGGTTCCCCTTTCCTCAATTTGTTTTTGTGGTGCTCAAAGGGATAAAAGGAGAGCCAACCGCTTAATTTGCCTGTTTGGTATCCACTGCTTCCCACTGGCTTGGGTGCAAATAAATTGAAAAGCTGTGTGACAACTGGCTAATCCTTATCAATCTGTAGTTAAAATAATACCAATAATACCACTACTACTACTAATAATGTCAATAATAGTAATAATACCAATACCACTACTACTAGTGCTACTACTACTACTAGCAATAATTGTAGCATTTTTCTACATCCTATGCATATAAAATGTGACCTATGAGAAAGTAAAATAGTACAGCCAGAAACAGGATGTTTCTCTACAAATCTTAGCTACATTTAATTGCTAAACAAAACATGTACAGTGGTATGAAAAAGTATTTGCCTTCTTCCCAAATTCTCCTATTTTTGCATATTCGTCAAAGACAAAGACAGGGCAAGTAAACACACAATGTAGTTTTAAAATGATCATTTTACTTATTGAAGGTAAATATTCAATCAAAACCGACATCCCCCATGTGGAAAAGTATTGTTGTTTGTGCCACCCTTGGCGGCAACAGATGCAATCAAACCTTTGAAATAATTTGGATATTATATTGAATATTCGTCTTTTGTATCACTATGGAGGACCTCTGTTAGAATTATTTTAATTTATCTACATTGGAGGATTTTCAAGCATGAAGTGCCTTTTTTAAGGTAATGCCACAGCATCTCATTCAGAGTCTGGGCATTCCTAAGGAGATGAGAATTCATGGTTCTATCAGTTATGGCAAGACACAGAGACCATTACACTACCAACACTGTTGACTGTTGGTTATATGTTCTTTTTGTGGGAATCCTGTGTAATGGGATCCATGTCTTACAAAAAAATCCCCTTTTGACTCATCAGTCCACCAAGTATTGTCCTAAAAGTCTGGGGGTCATCAAGATGTTTTTTTGGCAAATGTGAGACAAGCTTTATTTTCTTTAAGTCAGCAGTAGTTTTCACCTCACAACTCTCCCGTGGATGCCATACTTCCACAGTCTCTTTCTAATTGTGGAATTATGAACACTTGCCTTAACTGAACCAAATGAGGCCTGCAGTTCTTTATATGTTAGTCTTGATTCTTTTGTGACCTCCTGGTTAAGCTTTGAATGCGCTCTTGGAGGAATTTTCATAGGCCAGCCACTCCTGTGAAGTTTACCACTGTTTCTCCATTTGTACATACTGGCTCTCACTGTTGTTGCTGGAATTCTAGAGCCTTGGAAATGTCTTTATGACCCTTTCCAATGACTTTGTTTCTCATCTTTTCCTGAAGAGGGCAGGTAGGGTTGGATAGCTTTTTTTCTTTCTGTACATGACATCATCATTTAACAACTGTATTTTGCATGCACCCCAGTTATCTTTGTCAAATAATTAGTTTAATGATCTGAAACATTTAAGTGTGATAAATATGAAAAGTTAATGAAATTGGCAAATTTCACAGAACTGTACTTTCAAGTTATGTGTATGAATGACTGGACAGGAAAATGGCCAATATATAGCCAGCAAGCAGTGCTACCATTAATTTCACATTTCCAATAATACCAGTTAGCTGCATACAAAGTGATACATGAGTAATAGCACACTTAGGTGATAATAGGTCCTGCATAGGAGCAAGTGATAGAGTCTAAAATATGCTAGTGCCTCAGTTCCCTCAGCTATAGTAGTATTTTTAATTCATCTTATACATTGAATACGAGAAGAATGGATAGATGGCACCTATATCTATCTATGAAAGTGAAATGTTTTGGCAATGTTTACCATTTACAATAGTCCTTTTACTATAGCTGAATTGTGTGGGTATTGTTTCCCTTTAGATTTCTATGTATACGTGTCTTTGCATTAAAGCAGCAATGGATTATTTGGTTTTGTGTGGTTCATGTTTTATCATAGTGATTTATATGGTTTATCTAAAAATGTGTCAGTTGTAAACAAGCTAAAACAGCTTTCTTAATATATCACATCAAGTGCATCTCCCATGATCAATTGACCATCTCCTGATTTGCAGCAATATTTTAAAAGTATAATATTTCCCTGAAGTCCTTGACCTGCTCTCTTGGCCCTTGAAGATGGATGTGGATTCTCAGAGTAATCAGAAACAATATATCACAAGTCTCCCAGTTTATAGAGGGAATTACATTGTCTACACTTTGGCTGTTCATGAAATTTCTTGTCTTGTGGTTCCTAACAAAAGCAGCACGGCGATATAAAGATTTTCAGGAAAAAATCATAAATGCTGCATTTGGTTATAAAAATGTTACCACCAATAAAAGAAATGAAACTTAGTTATCATGAGAGATGCACTGAACACTTTAAGTATATTTGTGGTTTACTGTGCAGTAAAAGATAATCCATTGTCAAAATATGTTCAAAGGATATGGAAAACATATACTCCAACTCTTGTTAAACACCTTTGTAAGAAGAAAAACATTCTTTTTACAGTTTATTAATCTTTTGGAAGGTTAATGTGTCAACTCTTGTTAAACACTCCAACTCTTGTTAAACACTTTTGTAAGAATAAAAACATTATTTTACAGTTTATTTATCTTTTGGAAGGTTAATGTGTCAAGGTAAATGGTGTAATATAATGAAAATGAATTTTAGTAACAATGCATCTTAGTTAAATATAACAGAAGAACTATTGGATTTTATAGGAGGATGTAGATAGATAGAGTGACAAACCCTGTAGCACGAGGGCCATAAATGCCACAGTTTGGGGTCCTAAGCACAGTCCTCTAGA
>VKOC01026859.1:0-47740 GCA_009364415.1 Spea multiplicata
GTATATGTGTGGATTGTTGTGTGTGTGGATTGGTATATGTGTGTGGATTGGTGTGTGTGTGGATTGGTATATATGTGTGGATTGGTATGTGTGTGAGAGTGATGGGTGTTATGTTGTACCATTTCCAATGTCTTTTTCATGATCTAATTATGCTCTAAAAGTACATCGTAACTCCCATCACTCTATACTGTTCCATACAGTGGCAGAGCTGGGAGGCAGAGGCCTTGCACCCCCAACGCAGGACTCCTGAAAGGTAAGTGAACTTCAAAGAGGTAGAGGGTAGATAGTTAGGAGGGGGTAGTTGCGGCAGGCTTAAGGGGCTCTGCATTAATGCGGCCATATAGGACCAGTCAGTCCGGTCCTGACTGGGCCTATTTTAAGGTGGGGGCCTGGAGCTGCAGCTCCATCAGCCCCTAAGTCAATCCTACCCTGCCACAGGCGTGGTCGCAGTTGCTGCTTGCTCCGGCAACAAGGTAAGTAGGGTGAGGGAGGGGTGCAGTGAGAAGGGGCAGAGGGGGGTTAGATAGTGAGAAAGGGGGAGAGGGGATAGATAGAGGCGGTACATATTGAGAAGTGGGGAAGGGGGTTACATAGTGAAAAGGGGGAACATAGTGAGAACGGGGCAGATAAGATGGAGAGGGGGTAGTGTGAATGCATATGAGATGAATGAATAAATGTGTGGATGAATTGTGTGAATGCATATGACAATTAATGAATTCATGTGAGGATGAATTGCTTGAATGATTTGTGAGACTGCATTAATGAATGTGTTAATGATTTCTGTGAATGATTAAATGCAAAGATGGTACATGAAGGGTGGGCTTTAACAATAAATAAATAAAAAAATAAATAAATATGGGCTGTTCAGGCTTAAATGCCCGGGCCTATTTTTTGTCCCAGTCCGGGCCTGCCTGTAATATACAATAATGTTCAAAAGTTTGGGGTCACTTAGCTGTTTTTATGGAAAACAAGGACATTTCTTGCTCTGCTAACAAAATTTATATATGCGAACACAACGTGCCATTAGAACACAGGAATACTGGTTGATGTACAACTATGAAGATATTCCATTAAAAAAATCAGCTGTTTACAGCTAGTCATTTACAACATTAACAACGTCTACACTGTACTTCTGATGCATTCAATGTTATTTTAATTATGCACAGCACATTACAGACACTACCAGCAAGAGAGAGAGTAGGTGGCAGTATTAAAAATAAAGTTTACTGTCTCTTTTAAGATTAGTTTTTTGAAGGACTTTTGGGCCATTTAGTATTTTTTAAGAAAAAATAGGATTCACATAGGTCTTATTTTAGACTTAGACATGTGAGTTATTGCTTTGTAGAGTAAAATCTGGTCAAATTTGACTCCCTGTGTACCCTCAAACTGGATATTACTACAAAAGCCATTGGAATGTCCACCTACCAAACGTCCAGGATTTCTCCATACACGAGAATAAAGTTCTCAGCAAACATGCTCAGACACCTAGACTTAACTCTAGAACCCATAATGTGCATACATAGCTAGGTATTTAGCATAAAGTGAACATCAAAATAAGGTCCATCAGACCAGCTTTACTTTTGGATAACAGGTTCACTTCTCATTCTGCTGTACCTGAGAAAATGCGTGCAGGGAAAATTGGCATAATTGTCTGATTTGGGCAACAATTAGCAGATGTAGTGTTTTAATGCAGGAGTAATTAATTTAGACTGCCTGACACTAACCCTATATCTCTATCCTCCTATCCAAATACACCCATAACAGCTCTCTTCGTTCCTCTCATGACCTGCATCTCTTTTCTATCATCATTACTTCTTCTTACTCCCGTATTCAGGATTTTATCTGTGCTTCACCCCTTCTGTGGAATTCCCTTTACTGTTCCGTCATAATTTCTCCCTTGTACAAGACTTTCAAAAGCTCTCTGAAAACACACCGTTTTCGAGAAGTATAGCTTTCCTCCTAACACCCTCAGCTACCATCCTAATCAAGCCATATGAAGGATAAACAACCGCTAGAGATCATCCGAACCCCATCAACTCATCCTTATCCAAGCAGTCCTCTCCAACTGTTTCACCTTCCAATCCACCACCCACTACTTTGTAAGCTTGCGAGAAAAAGTACCTGTGTTGTTATTGCGTGTGATTTAAAAGTATTCCTCTAATTGTACCAGCGCTGCAGAATCTGCAGGGGCTATATAAATAAAAGTAATGTAATGCATCTGTGAATCCAGATTATTATTGTTTTTAAATTACCTACCCAGTGAAATAAATGTAAGGGAGTGGAAATGGAAGTTCCGTGATTCCTCTAATTGTACGGTTATATCTTGATGGTGTGCAAGACTCCACCTTCTAGAAAGGGAACACCCTTTCCCTTGAGCGGACTCAGGGTAAGTTTTTAACACATGCAATTACAAACACGAAAATTTAAAGTCCATTTAATGGCTGCAGTATCCCATTAAAGTGCTTATGATGGCATGTAAAAGGATGTGGATATTAGAGGCAGAGTTCCTGCTCTTATCTCACTGGATGCCCATGGTGCTTCCCCCTCTGGGAAGTAAGTACAAAGGGGACGCAAACAGACATTGTGCACCTCCCAATGTTTACAGTGGCCAAAGAGTAAAACTTGCTTTAAAAAGCAAAACCCATAAAGGCTATTGCAACTATTTGTATAAGAGAGAGGCATTTAGATGAATAATCATTTGCTGTAAATTCATATTCTGCTGTTTCTCTGCTCATTATAGTTACTTTTAGTGCTATAGAACACTGTAACAGACCCAAACACAGCAATCATTCAGAGCTCCTAGTAAAAGAGGGACGTCCAGGGGAAAGCGGGACAAATATTTTGAATCCCAAACAGGGACTATCTTTCCTAAAGAAGGACTATAGAAATGATTTATGTAAATACAAATGGGTTTCTGAGAAAGGATATTGAAAAAGGAGGTCAAATAGATGTTTCATAAATATCATAAGTAGCACAATCAACCAGCGGTGCATCCTGACCGGCTGCTACACAATGGGCTGGTTACAAGAGAGATCTTAGCTCAGTACAACCACCAAAGACTTCATTAAAAGGAGTACTCATAGAGTCCTGCATTCTTCTTTAGTGGGGTGTGAGGGACAGTAAACTAAGCTCGCTTTAAATAGAGCAGGCTTAGCTTTTCATGCGGGAGAAGATCACATGCCTTTGTCCTTCATAAGGACAGTAAGGTCCTACAAATGCGTATTTTAGAGAGTATCTCTTAGTTTCTCTCTTGTAACAATCTGCAAATTATTACTTATTATCAATCTCATGGTAAAATTCAGTTTCATTAGCACTTACAGTATTATAAGCTCCTTTCAAAATAAGAGAATGAACAGCTTGTTAATGTATACATATACAATCGGTTGACATTAGGGTGGTTAAGAGCAATAATGGTTGGTGGAACCCTAGCAACCCATAACTAATGCAATATAAAAGTGTATATTCATTTGTTTTATGTGAATACATTAGAATTCTGTGTTAAACAAAAGTGAAAAACTAGAAATGATGTTCTGCTGAGATATGTCAGCTCTGTGCCGATGAGCTTTTTATAAGTCAATCCATTTCACAGCAAGAGTCCATTAGGACACTTCTTAGTAAGCACAGGAATCATTCATTTCCGAGCTATAGGGGATTCATTCAGGGTCAGCACATGGCAGGTTTAGGACAATGAGAGGAGGCAGCTTGTTTTGTCTACTCAATTTCTCAAGGGCATTATTACAAGCTGAGAACTAAGCACGAGATTATGGGAAACAGAAAATGTACCCATTTGTGCTTAACAGTATCACCATGAATTCAAAACATGCCTTGTTTATCACTTCCATAGAAATTGTTATAAAAGTGAATATTAGCGCAGTCAACTGTATATTTTATAATGCGCCATTAATACTGTAAAAAGCTATGTTTTAAATGAACATGATCATTTTTTTAAATAACACATACCACTGCTAATAAACAGTCATAGGCTATTTAATCCATTCTTTATTCTTTTTGGAATAAGGTTCTGCATGAGGTGAAGTTTGTAAATCTACCTACCCCCTAGTTCTTTGTAAAGGTTTCCCTGTACAAAGAGCAGGTTGATGCAACGGTACAATAATATGTTGTATAAAACTTCTATGCACTTAGTTGGCCCTTACATGGGTCCCAGGTGCAATTTGCCACCCCAAGGCATGTTCTATAGGAATAGATTTGTGGAAAAAGAGAAGCGTTCCTATACCTCTCTTTCTCAGAAATCTATCTCTGAATTATTCTTGACAGGGATGTACTGGGAGGCCCGGTTCACGGGCAGAAGAAATAAGATACAGGGAGAAGCGGGCAAAGAAAGAAGAAGAGGCAAGAGAAGAAGTAGAAAAGACGGGGACAAAGAAGCAGTCAACAGAGAATCTAGGAAGACATTGAGAGAGTGTGAGATTCAGCGTGAGAGAGAAAAGGGCCACCATCAGAAATTTTGGTGGCCCCTACCCAGAGGACCCCCTCACTTCCCCACATGATCCTCACACCACCAGGATTGCTTGGGGGCAAATATGGCACAGACATTCTGTTTGATAAGCTAAGAGCAAACTGTTTGAGGATGACACTGACAAGCTGTTTGAGGACAAAGATGGCACACGTACACATGGTATACAGAGGTCTCATTACAAATTGTAATTTATTATTTTACAATGCACCTGATCCTCCCTTATTTTCAACCACCTTGCTCCTACTCTTAGATCATGTCTGAAAATCACATCCAGTCCCAGCAGGCATGCGTCATTGAGGTGTCGCTGGACGCTAGTGATGCCTCGGCTTGTGGGGGCTCCTCCAGACCCCTCTAATTGGCTGCCCTGGAGTATTGGGATCACAAGATCGGCAGAGCTGCTGCTGAGCTTTTTTTTCTTTTAGAAAAAAATCAAGGGAGACTGTCTCCCCACGCAGGCCCCCCAGAACAGGACCCCTTACAATTGTAATAGTTGTAGCCCCTGATGGTGCCCTCGAATAAGAGATTAAGAGAATGTATTAATCATGGTATAGCATAAGGGATGTGCAGGGCCGGCCCTACAATGGAGCCGAGTGGGGCAATCTCTGGAGGAGAGAGAAGGGCACCGAGTGGTTTTAGCTTACCCGCTTGGCGCCCCTCTCTCTCCTCTGCGGCGAGTCTCCCTGTTCGGTCTCGGTGCCGGCTTGTAATGCTGAGCGCCGGAAATGACGTCAATTTCCGGCGCTCAGCATTACAAGCCGGCACCGTGGCAGAGCAGGGAGGCTCGCCGCAGGACTGTTTAAAGGTAAGTACAAAGGGGGGGGGGGGTAAGGGTAGATAATGCCGTCGGCGAAGTTTAAAATGCCGCCCCCCCCGGCATGGGGGGGGGGGGACTTGGCATTTTAAACTTCGCCCCAGGCGGCATTAAGTCTTGGGCATGGTTTTGGTGGTGGGGCACCATTTAATCCTTGCTCCCAGGCAGCATAATGTCTTGGGCTGGCCCTGCCTATGCAAAACAGATGTTCTAACAAAGAGTAGGTGTAAATTCTATAGTTTTTAATGTATGATCACTATGATACATTAAAACCTTTTAACAACAGTTTGTATTCACAAACATATATATTCCTGAAAATAAATAATAAAACTATGTTTCTACGTACGAGCATTTACATATATATATACACATATACATATATATATATATATATATTCATATGCCACACATTTATGAGGAATCTGCACGCGAGACAATACCCAGCCTCTGTCTTTCAAACATTCTGGTAAATCCAGTATAGAATCAGGGAGTGCTCTCTTTTATTTTGTGCTTCCTTCCTCTACGTTTATCCATGTAACTAAGAATAGCCTCAACTGACAACACTGCTTCCCACCCATTTCTCCTTTCGCTAGTCCTTCTGTCCCTTGTGCTAGCCACTCCCGCATGAATGACAAGAACACATTGGGGATCTTTAACCCTTATTAGCGCAGGAGCCCTCATCCACCCTGGAATCGGAACACTGCTTTCTGGTTATGAAGGAACTAAACGTTACTTCCTACCAGTCCCATCCCCCACCTCCTCCCAACTATTCTCTGACAGCGGACAGGAAATTACTGAGCTGGGCAGATTCTGTTACAAGCGAAACCCTTTACTGCGGTGCGCGGCCTGTGCTTCAGACTGGAAATATGGATCACTGACTGTATAGATGTTTCTGATGCAACAATGTGAATAGAAAATTAACTATTTCATTATTAGTGTAAACATGTGACATAATCCGTGTCGGTCTGGAATTCAGATACAGTAAAAAAAAGTATACAGGTTGGGCTGAGGTTAAAGTGATTATGACTACATTAGGTTAAAATACCACCATAGAAAAAGAGGCTAGTTAAATCTCTTTTAGTGGTTATCAAATATTACAGCCAGAACAGAGCGAGAATAGGGAATATTGTGCACAGGAAAAATATCTAATGTTTCCTAGAAGCTCAGGTCTACGCTAAAACGGAGGTCTGGTATTAATTGCGCTCCCATCTGCTCTGCGCTCCCCTATGAACATCTTGCTTCATCCAAACAACATTCCCCCAGTCTGTGAGCGACATGTGCAGATCTCCTTGGGGCTCTGGGGATGTTCATTGCATTCTTTGGCTGGGGTGAAATGAGGTTACAAGAAGTCCACTCCCCCCACGTCTCCAATTCCCAGCTCCTCCTTTGCCCAATTTTTCTGTTTTTTTCTCTTTCTTCCATTTTACACATATGTATTTATCCTCTTTTTAGACTCAGCTTCTGATTTCTTAACTTTCTATTAAGCCATTGAGAAGTACTGTGATTTTTTTGCTCAATTCATTTGGTAAAAAATGCAAAAACCCCTTACAGTTTTTGATTAACCTTTTTAAATCCAAATAAAATCTCTCTACCAATAATGCATAATTATGGAAATTAGGTTCATTTCACCTTAATAGATAAGTAAAAAAAAGAAAAAAATCACTTTCTTGCCCACAAGGCCAGATGACATCACCTAAAAGCCACAATATGTGCTTTGTGTCCTGGCTGTCATCACAGCTGGGTTGGGAAACATGACATCATGTTCTTTTCAGCAAAATGAAAACTACAAGTTTCTTTGACTAGTATCCATTTAGAGTCTTCCATCTCTCTACTTTGGTATGGTTGACCAATCCACCGATCTGCAATGTTTTGGTGAATAGTAATGCTTGTTACCTTTTACCCCCAACCACTTAAAGAGAAGACGCACATATTAAAGAGGGCAGTGTGCGTGGCGTAATGACCAAGGAACAATTATCTTCCAAATTTACAGCACGAATATATTATTTATACACAACCAAACATGTTTCACTTTCTGTTTCCTGGCTTTCTTGTTTTTTTGGCAACCTACTATCTCCATGGCCATATATTGCTTTGATAATTTGTGTGGCCGCAGTTATAATACGGTCACACAATGGATGAGTGTAAGAATGAAGCCATGTGTATCCATCCAGCAGCAACATGTACAGTACCATTCAAATGTTTTGGGTCACTTAGAAATGTCCTTATTTTTCGTAAGAGAAGCAAATTTTGTCCATTAAACTAACATGAAACGGATCAGAAATACAGAGCAGACATTGGTATTGTTGTAAATCTTAGCTGGAAAAGGCTGATTTTTAATGGAAAATCTTTATAGGTGTACAGAGGCTTTCTATTCCTCCCATCATTCCTGTGTTCCAATGGCACATTGTGTTTACTACTCCAAGATTAGGTTTAAAAAAGGCTAACTGATCATTAAAAAAACCCTTTTACGATTAAATTGCGATGAAATTTCCTTGTTTTCTATTAAAACAGCTAATTCACCCCAACCTTTAAACGATAGTTGTTTAGCGGCCACTGGCCTTAACGTTTATCTATCAATGTTACTGTTCTTTGCAGAGAGGGTGGGAGGCTTTGTAAATACTTTTTTTAGGTGACTTTGTACCATATATATAATTATTTATGTAACTGAATCCAGAATAAGAGATGAATAATATATATTTTTTGTAACTTTTAGAGCTGTAGAGTCCAAACATTGCAGGGGTGGTCCTCTTAAACAGAAACATTTGTGGAGTATACATAAGGGGCTAATTTATCTGGGGAAAGGGGGGGCAGGACAATATGACAAGAATTACATACGGGGAGATTTTAATGGGGAGGAATAATCATACACACTGACCGCATTTATAATATATGCACTGGCCCTCTAAGGGGGCCCGTGCCTCTAAGGGGGCCCGGTGCGGCCCCTTCTTCCTGTCTCCTTGTGCCGATCCAGGTCGAAAGGGCCCTTTCTAAACTATTTTGAACTGGCATGGGGAGACAGGAACATATCTTTTGAAGTTGGAGGGCTCTGGGGCAATTTTCGCACCAGGGCCCCATGGTTTCTAGTTACGTCCCCGAATATATGCATACACAATAAGGGTTGTGGTTATACTGCCTTATGGCATTGGCATACCGCCCAACCCTCCTATTTTTGATGGGACAGTGAGGATTTTTGGGCACTCCACTACTATTCTTTAGATCTCCTCTGACCAGCCAAGGGAGCCATAAAATTGATGGAGGTCGGTGCCTGCTGCTTCTATGTGGTCATCTTCAACATAACTGGGAACTTCTTAGGAAAGGGGGTGTTTCACAAGGAGATGGGGCTAGCCACCAGCAGGAGTGGCGGTAGCTATGTGTGAGGAGGTACTAGCCCTAGACGGCGTAAAACGGCAGGTATTGGATGTGGTCAAATGCAATACCACTGCCTTGAGAAAGAGGACAAGGTACTTCACCCAGAGTTCCCATGTATGCACAACGCTCAGAACCTGAGTGTCTTGATGTGGCTGTCCTTAGTTGGAAATGCAATCAGAATCCTCCTAGGATGGAACTGGAAACTAGGTAGGTCAAGTGACTCTTCCTAACCTAGTTTGTATTTAAGGTCAGAAAGTGCTTCCTTATGATCAGAGCGCAGAACTTGTGCAGTCATTATTATGGCTTTTGGCTGGGAATAAAAGAACTACGACATGAATTTCTTTCACTCTTAACTCTTAAACAGGTTAGCTTCCCTTTAATAACGCTTCAACTTTAGTCTGTAGAAGCATATAAATTGTGTGGGCGAGATAAAAATGAGCTCCTTTTTCTTCCCTCTTTTGCTGGCTCTGTCCTGCATGTGAAAAGATAGATCTTAAGAAGGTGGGGGTCACTCAGCTTACTCAGTCTGCCAATTTTCCTGCGTGTTGTGAAACTCCACACCAACACTACACGCTTGGCTTTCAATCGTGTTTAGGATAGTCTACTGTTTACACTAGCCAATTACTTTACTATATGGGACCAGAGCCGATTCCTCCTAGGCCTGTCCCCATTTAACTTTGGCTTTGTTTTCCTAAACGTAACTAAAAAGCTTAAAGATGATACATTTTAAACATCTGGGCAGCAAAAGAAGGACATTATAAGACACATACTTTCACTTGCTAAGCCTGCAGTTCATTTCAGAAAACAAATAGTTTGAAAGTAAGGCCGTGTCATGGCCGAATTGACAAACATTTTTATAAGATGAACAACCTATGACTCAATGGAGTAACTCAGTCAAAGTTGGGAAAATTATAATTCTCAGGCATAATCTCTACAGAGAAATGCTACACATGTATCGTTGCCTGAGGTATGATTTCTCCAGTCAACATACTGGATATACCAACAGAACCAGGTGGGGTGCGGGGGGATGTAAGGACCCCAGAAGCTCTGTATTTGGCACCATATCACCCATTCTTTTTATCTGCATGTAGGACGGGCAGCATTTAGCTCCACTCAGACCCTTCCATATGGGTGGCTAGTCAGGCCAGCTGGTATAGCTAGCCAAACACCCCTGACCCAGCACCCACATGTACAGGTACAGTCATCCTTTGATTCGGAAGGAAAGAAACAGCTATTCTCATGCTCGCAATCTCAATTGAAAGAATCTGGTCTACGCACATGGAAACTTTGGTTTCCTATGTTGTAGGGCTCAGTAGAGAAAGCTTAAAGTTGCACTGGAAATGTTGAAAAGTTCCCATCACCCTAGCCAACATCCTGGACCAAAGCGACGGGAGTTCTAATCCACAAATGTCTCTTTTCTTTTTACAATTTTTGGGGAATTAAAGGCAGCGATCAGGTCTTCGTTTTATGGGGTTTTTTTTTTGCTTAGATACGTTGTTGATGGATTGATTGCATATGGGCAATCTGCAGTTTTTGTTATCCACACAGGACGCCTCTAGATGTAACAGTAAATGCGCAGCTTTTCCTTTTAACGGCAGATGACCTGCAGCATCCACGCTCCATACAGAAGTCTCACACATTTAAACTCCTGTAGCAATCATGGGGGGGGGGGGGCATGGTTGACCTTTTGTACCTATCACATATGTGATTGGCACTCAAATGGATAATCAGTTGGCTTACCTTTGGTTTTGTTCTCAAAATCAAAAATTTTCAGCCAATAACAAAAAGGAAAAAACATTTGTTTTTAATTTTTCCCTCAACAACTCGCTTCCAACGCAATGTGTTGCTTTTGCCTTGGGAAATGCTTCCAATAGACCAGGGGTGTCCAACCTGCGGCCCTCCAGCTGCTGCTGGACTACATCTCCCATACTCCTCTGCCAGGTCCTTAGCTAAAAGAGCAGTATGGGAGATGTAGTCCTGCAGCAGCTGGAGGGCCGCAGGTTGGACACCACTGCAATAGACCATACTATTCCTGTAAAGTATAAACTTGTTAATATATCCAACGCAATTCTTATTTCTAAATGCACAAAAAGTGCAATACAACCTCAACCATAAGCTGACATTGCTTAAGCAGCTTGACATATGAGGAGTCCCCACTTGGGGAAATCTCACATTTTCTTATAGAATCTTTATAGAGAAGCCTAGGTGATGCAACTTCTCCAGCAATAAATCTAAACAGGAGTCACAATAAGGAATACAGGGGCAATCTTATTGTTGGACTTGGCTGCAACCCCATATATAAATATGGAAAAAAAATGAAATGCTTCTTACGGTTGACATAGCTTCACCAAGTCTTGGTCCGTGGTGCTGGGAAGAAGACCTCTTATGTACAGGTTGGTTTTACTCAGCTGCTCTCCACCTCCACCACCACCTCCTTCACCCCCACCACTGCTGTTACTGGGGCTAGGAGGTGCCATGTGCTGCGATGGGGAAACATAGGACTGCTGAAGAAGAAAAAATACAGAACATTCACATTTTGTTAAAAAAAACACTGTCTAGTTATACTACACCAGAGTATTAATTTGGATACTAAAAAAAACCAACCCACAAATAAATTGGTTTCATCACAAATAATACATATAACACTGTTATATCATTAAGGATCTGGGCAACTGACAATACTAGCTAGCGGTAAGACATTAATATATTTCTGTTGCTGTCATGTCATCTAACATAAATTAAGTGAACTAGAAGAAGAAGAAAAAAAGAAACTCTGTAGCTTGTGCTTTTTATTGGGCAATCCGTGTACGTTTCGCAGATACTTCATTTAAACGTTAACCTCATGAAAGCTGAGATCTGTATCGAAGCAGCACGGCCAATAATTATCTAATCATATCCCTGTCCTAAAATTCTCTCCCTTCTCCTTGACTAACCTATACAAAGGTTACCTGAACCAATACTCAACAATCAGCAATAACAATGGGCCAGAGGTGTGTTAATGGGGAGGAATAATCATTCAGATCCTGATAATAGGAAGCTGAGATACCTGAGATAAATTGTACACACATAAAATGGATTATAATAAATATACAGTATATTGCTTATGTGTTTAATATGTACACGCAGTGACATTGATTTAGTGTAAGGTAAAGATGTTTCAAACCCTTTTAAAACATTTAGATTTTTTGTTTTCTATAAAAGTTACATTTGGAAATCTTTCATCTAGAAACCAAAATAAAAATGTAAACATTGTTTGCATATATATTTATTCATCTTGTATCTTGACATAGCAGGAAAAAAACACAATTGTTAACGTCGGGTTGAAACAGTTCTAATTTAAATGACGTTTACTGTGTTTCCAATTGGCGTTAGCAGAATATATTTGTGGTTACTTTATTATAAGAGCATATACTGCAGGTTATGTTGGCAGACAAAGCGTTAATGAAAGTAATTCATGTGAACGTCCTAAACAGTAATCCCTGTGATCGGAACAATTCCAGAGTACCTGTTAGAGATTGTTCTAATAGTGATTGTATTGACCTCTTGGATATTTGCTTGTTCTTTAGGCAGAAAAGTACTACACGCTGATCATGGCAATGTTCTACTATAACTGAAGGGATAGTACGTAATTTTATAAATAATAATAATAATACTACAATATTTTCATGGAACTGCATGTTGGGAGGTAGATCTTAAAACAATACAGCTGATGAGTAATTCCTCCTCGGTAATCAGTGCTCTTGGCACACCTTGTTCAGTTACTCCTATTAATGCACTGCAGCTTTAAGAGCCTTTTTAAAGAGCACTTAGTAGTTTCAGTTGCTTGGCACCCTTATGATAAAGCACTTTGAGAGGCTCTTACTGCATAATGCTGCCCTGGAGTGATGGCAGAGCTGAGGCCTCCAGAGCCTGGGGAGAAGCTGCAGCGGTAAAGCTACGCAGACTGGAGGAGGGGACCCATGCAGCCAGAGCCGACAGCAAGCCCAGCCAAATCTTACAAGCTTTAGGTAAAAGACTTAAGGTACAAAAAACACAAATATGGGATGAGAACAGGCCTGGCCTGGCAAACTTGGCAGATGGTTGGCTGCTGGCCATCAGCACCCCATACTCACTTGATCTGCCCCTTCATGCGCACGCACATGCTAAATGGCCATAAATACGCAGCGTGCTCCTAAGCATATCCACTCATCAGCCACACCAACATTATCAAACTGCCGCTGGCATTTACTGCCAAGGCAGCCTCGTCATTGCCAGTCCTAGTTGGGAATACTGTTATTATTCCAAACACTCAATTCACAAAAAAAGAAAATAATTGATACAAAAGGATCCTTTAAAGAACTTTCATTTCCACAAAACAAGATATGATCTTGTTTCTTTTTCAAAACACCCAAGGTACTCCCCCATGAACACATTCACTATGTCAAATAATCAGCCGGTCTGTGAGAAAACCACTAAGCAAGCGGTCATTGAACACACGGACAAGGCTGACAAGCTACTATAGAAAGGTCTTTCGCTCGTTTGAGCAGGGCCCTCCTCGCCTGTTGTCTCTGTTAGTCAATTTGTTATGTTACATGCTACTTGTTGTGTCCTCTCCACCCATTGCACAGCGCTACAGAGTATACAAGCTGGCTTTAACGTTAATGATTCACTTTCAGGCAGCCGCGTATATGTCCTAGCTCTGCTATCCCTGCCCACCTTATCATACTGTCTATGAGAAACAGAATGATCCTCTCTTAATCACCCAGTCTGACCCCGCAACTACGTAGAGTCTATGGAGAAACAGACTTCATTAGCATTGCCATAAAGCAACCCGCATGACTGCATCAGAAGCACCGGATGTGATTTTTCTTAAAGCTGGACAGGATCTTCTGAAGCCTCAGTGAGATTGGCCCAAAATGAAGCTGCCTGGGACCCGGCACAGTCCATCAAAATGTGGGATCTGAGACACGTCCCAGGCGATCTCGGATACGTTATCACCCTAGTCATGGCACCTGTAAAAACCAGATGATTCTACTTATATGATTTGTTTTAATAATACTATTCAGGTATTAATGATGCAAAAAATACCTGAAGGACCTAAATCTCATCTGCAACTATGAATTATTTTCCTCTTTGTGATTGTGGTATTTCTGGGTGTGATGCATGGATATTTGAATATGTACGTATTTGTTCTCAGCCTGAATTTGGAATTATGGTATAATCAGTGATTAAATCTAGATGTAAAAAATGAAATGCAGCAAAGGTTACTAATACGGTAATAGATATCAACTATCCATTTTTCCGTACACTAGGACACTGGCAACAGATTATCTTTACCATGGCAGCACAAGTACTGTACCCATCCCATTTACTTGGCAAATGCCCGGGGCATGTTTGTTTTGCAAATGTTACTCTGGGGGTAGTACAATCTCATATATGTATGTTACTCCTATGGAACTGGATTACTTTGAATGCAAACACCTACATATACAAGGTGTCTCCCAGAAAAGGAGAAACGTGTAATATAAACTGATACTTCACAGCAAGCTGTTTTAATCGTTTAAATGCATATTTCACAAAGTTGTCTGCAAAGTGCAGATTGAAACATTAAGCGGTCAACATATCAACCCAGAGGTGCATTCATACCCTTCTGCCACTGAGATGGCGGGGACTTCTCTCATTCTGCGTTCTTTCTTCTTGTTCTTCTCTGTTTGTGTTTGGTGTGTTATTTTAACAAATCCTGGAGCCTTGATTCATCAATCACGTTTATGAAGGACAGCCAGCTGACTAACGTAGGGAAGATACAGGTATGTATCTAGGTGTTGGCCTCGTGTGTCATCCAGGCCAACAAAAGACTAACAGGTTTTCTTGTGAAGTAAATTCCAGAACTGCTCATTCAGGATTATTACATGACATCAGGCCCTAAATCTGTCAGACACGCATGGTAACGAATAACTGCTGAAGTTCCAGTGACATTTTTTTTTTAATGCCCATGATAGGTTTAAGCATGGCTTGCTCATTAAGTGTCAAAACAATTAATTACAATTGTTTATTTAAATGAACAGTCATACTATAAAAAAGGGGTTTCTCCAGCTCCCTTGACTGGGAAGGGGAGATCGGTGGGACAGCACCCAAAATTCTGGACCGTCCGATGGAAATGACTAGGAAGGTATACAGATTCTTTCCTCTTAAGAATTCCCCATGTTCAATTACATAGTACAATTAAGAAGCATTTTCTGTTCCTATGGCAACAACCTATCAATAGCTGTCTTGGTGTCACATGCAGCAATGGGTATTTCGTACTAGGAATTGTGTTTCTGATGCTGCATCAGGTTAGAAAAATGTTAAATTTCACTATTAAAAGAATTTACTTAAAAATACAGCACCTTTGATAGTTTCAAAGCTGGAAACGAATTGCAGCCGATATAGGAGCTTCCAAAAAATGATTAAAAGGTTCACAAGTTCAAGTGCATGATAGTGAAAATTTGGTGGAAGAAATCATGCATTAGCTGTACCTTACCCAAAAAGATTAACAAATGCTGCTCCGTGGCTTCTTAATTAGCCCTATAAACTACATACGTGTTTTTATACATAACATGGCTACGTACCAACATATATTCCAAACCCAACTACACTTCTATATCAGTTTGCAGCATAAGGTCTGCGGGGTGTGGCCCTTCCTGTACCCATCAACAATGTAGAATAAAACAAAAAAAGTGTTAATCTACAGATATTAATCCACTTTTACATTAAACACACAAATCACGATTGAAAACTACACGGGACGACAATCCATGCAAGTATATACGCTGAAGATCATGTGGAGGGGACTACTTTTGATTCCATTCCTTGTTTCTGACTTGCCTTGCAACAGCCTCCTACATTGGAATCACTAGGTAAGTAATCTTAGAGGGCAAGAGTTCTTACCATGGGTGGTAGAAGCAGGGAGATGGCGCCATTCACAGCATCATTTTTACTGGGCGGAATATGAATCCAAAGGATATGCAGACTCTTTAACATACATTTGCTTATACTAAAAACGGTGCTCAATTAAATTGCCATGAATGTCCGATACCTATAAAACCCACATTTTAGAGATTCCTGTGCTAACAGCCGAAAGCCAGTGTGATGCATCTATAGCCACTTGTCAAAGTGCCAACTGAGTGGGAACGTGTGTTGCACATCTGTGGCAAATACATTCCCCCCCCATTAGTTCCCATGAGTGTGTAGGAAGCTATGTTGTGACCTCAGAAGCACTGCTTTTATGTGTGCAGATTCAGGGGAATCAAGGGATAGGATTCAACTGTTAAATGAAAATTAATGTTTCTTTCAAAATGATAGATGATCATATAAATGCATTTGAAATTGGTGATCACATGGAAATACACTGTAGCCACACACACAAACGTAATAATGCTAATAGGGCTAGAGACAGGGATAGAGACTGATCTGGCCATAAAAAATATTCACTTTTATTAAATTAAATGTATGCTTCTGAATAGATTGCACCTAAGAACTAGAGCCCCCTGCCACTTTTGTCGTGTGAAGGGGAAAAGTTGTCAGAGGTAAGAAAGCTAAAGTTTCTATGCATGACCAGGTGGTTCCTGAGGACATGCATTACCATGCATTGTGCATTACAGCAATTCTTCTAATCCATCCCTGCAATCTACATTCTATATGCATACCCAACACAGAGAGAATGCAGTCAACCTATAGCAGACTGCAGTAGAGCACAGGGACTATGTTTATGCAGAAATACCATCACCTTCATCGTTTGTTAGCGTCTTGGTTCATTTAGATTTTTTTTAAAGGATTTAATTAAAGGTTAGGTTTTACCTTTCTTCCATTTTCTGTGTTTAAATATACATCTATTTTCTCTATTAAAAATGTATTATACAAAGTGTTATACTATTGTGTAGAGGAAGACTACATACTAAAGACTATGCAGCATCCTTTG
This sequence comes from Spea multiplicata, assembly GCA_009364415.1. NCBI lineage: Eukaryota > Metazoa > Chordata > Amphibia > Anura > Pelobatidae > Spea > Spea multiplicata. Next base: position 16,594 of record VKOC01026859.1, read on the forward strand.
TATATTTCAATACAATGTCCACATCTTATTATATGTTACTTATATAAAACTAGATGTACTTTTATTGACTCTAAGGAGTTTATTTAATGGTAACCCAGACACTGATTAGCACCAGTGGATTTACTGTGAAACGCACATTAAATGTATATATTAAAAAAAAAACAGCGGTACTAAATGTGACAATTTGGGTTACATCCTAATGATGCACAAGTTGTAAAGTGTAGTTATGTAGCTGTTGAGGTTTACTATGAAGGACGCACATAATAATTACTGAATCAATGACTGCTTTAATGACAATAAAGGTCTACTGGAGGACTTCAGATCCTTAAGAGGAGTGAGAAACACATGGATTAAAGCAGCGCCAGAGAAACCTATGACTCATTTTATCTGTGTATTAAGCAATAGCTGCTTCGCGTTCCAAAAGCGCAGAACGTTTTCAGATCTAAGTGTCGAGAACAATACTACTAAGCAAGAGAACAAAACAAAATGAGCGATGTTAACGTCCTGGTCACCAACGGTCACCCTCTGGATATAACCAAACTAAACATAAATGTACCTATAAGCCATTTCACAAAACCAATTTGGTGGAAACAATATATAGCCGCCCATTACTTATATGGCGCTAGCAGATTCCGTAGCGCTTTACAATCAAAAGTCTGTTTCTAAAATCACAAACAATAACAAACTGGTAAACAAAACTTAATACAATATTATAATGACACATATATATATATATATAAATCTACACAAACACACATACACATACACTAACACCAAAAACACCCATTCTTCATTCTGCTAGTGTCAGGCTGCCCACGAATGGGTTACTCGCTAACGCGCTCGCCCAGCAGCAGCACACACATCAATCAGTGAGTGCGTCACTAGGAGTCAACCCCAGGCTGTTCCACTCACACCCCCCTACTGCCCCCCACCCTCACCCAATCCCTGACCACCGTGCAGCCTCTTCCGTGCCAATCACTATTAGCACACATCACGGCACGGCTCCCTCCCTGGCAGACCCGATTTATAAACCCCCCACGGCCTACCAGCTTCCCGGTGGGTATCCTCACGGGCACACTGGAAAAGATCATCCTGTACACTGCAGCTTTAGTGGAATGAAATGATGATTAAGAGGAAGCAAGTTTAGGGCGATATCCAGACAAATAAGCGAAGGTTCAGTGTAGATGCCCAGGCGCGGTCTTCTGATGCCAGTGCTACCCTCGCCAGATGTGCCAGCAGTGCCTGCACCGTGGCTCAGACGTGACCCTGCCTCCTGTGCCCTGCTGGTAAGGGTCAGATCAGTGTAGTAACAGCTATTGGATCAACTGGTAAGGCAGGAATACAATGTTCCCGTAAGTTTCATTAACAAAAAAAGAGAAGGGCTGGGCTCTGGCTACCACAAGCCCAGCCCACACGTGACGGGCTGTCCCAAAGCTGGGTGATGGTACAGGAAGAGACAGGCCCCGCGCATTAATGCCGCCCTGTGCGATCCTGACACAAGCAGTGCTGACTTAATGGGGCAGGAGCGCAGGGCGGCGGTGGAGTGTATCATGTGGGAGCGATAATACGGGCAGAGAAACCCTCCTCCGTCCTGATCCCCCCCCTCCTCCTCTGTGGCTCATTCCACGTGGGTTTTCCCTGCTGCTGGGCGGTGCGTTGTTCTAGAGCAGGGATTCCTGGCATTCTTGAGGATTTAATCAGCAGATCAGGAGCTGAGCCAGAGACAGACCCACAACCCTCCCTCCCTCCTGTGGCTTCCCATGGCCGTGCCACTGGCAGGGAACAATCACTTAAGAAAGATCCAGCAACAAGGTAATAGCTGACCTCTTTACCCTGTGTCTGCGGAAGGATCAATGTAACAGTAACACACAGACACACTCTAGACATGCATTCATTATTGACTTATCTACTACCTTCCCACTCCTGAAGCCACCTGAGATTATAACACTCACAACTCTTAGCCAGCCGGCTGTAAATTTGTTGAGAACCTATCTGCTGCCATATTTCCTGCCATCCACGCTGACCTAGATACAGCCAGAGATGGCTGTGGTGATGGGAGCAGCGGTCCATGAGTTTGCACATCCTTGGCCTATTACTAGGGTCAGATTAAATTGAACAGTGACGTGTACTTCCATTTACATGATATCAGTAAAATAATTTCCAATATATCTGGTCTCTTCCTACTTGAAACTAAAGCACGTTCAAGAGGTTCCAACACCCGTAGAACTACTATCAATAATAATAATACCAAAGGAAGATGTTGGGTTTTACTCCCTGCCCCATTTTACGTCTTGGATCCTTGAGTCGTAACCACCAAGCAAGCTTCCAAGCCTCTTAAGAGGTACCCAGAAGCTCCAGAGTTCACATAAAGCAGCAACTCCACCCCCCCCCAATAAGCATGCAAGATCTAGACATTCGCCACGCCATAGCCACCTCCCTTGGGACCCAACTGGTTAAATCTATGGGGTAGGTGTACATTAGCAATTGCTTTTTTTTGGTAATGTGCTCTGGAAGCACTGAGAATCTAGAAGGGGAGAGGGAGTGACGAAAGGCAACAGCTCAAACAAATCAATAACAATTACTATATAGGAAATACAGAGAGAACCCGAGGTCATTCCTGAGGATAAGGAAGATATTTGTAGATGGCTTCCAGCTGATCCTATTAGACGCAGCGCCGTGTATTTCTTTTTTAAAAAGATGGAGGATATTTCTTACAACACATATTAATAACGATTGCGCTAATAAGACTGAATGTAAATTACTACCTAATGTAGGGGCCCTTGAAATATGAATGTGTAATTTCTTTTGCCATACCTTTCCCCATCTTCTTATTTTACTTTTGCATAGAGTTGCACCGTCTTAGCCATAGAAAGAGAGAATGCACATTTGGTAAAGATGATAACTTTATTGGCTAACTGACGTATAATGGATTGGAAGCTTTTCAAGACTATCAAGGTCTCTTTCTTCAGGGGATAATATGCCTGAAGAAGAGACTTAGATAGACTCGAAAGCTTGCAATCCATTAAATGTCAGCCAATAAAAGGTATCATCTTTACCAAAAGTTAGTTAAGCATAATGGTCAACAGATTACCACCTAAGCTTAGAGCATCTCTACCCCCTTCGCAGGGCTATATTACAGCTTCTGGCAGGTTCTATGGTTTCTCCCTGTTCTGATGTGACCGAGCACGTGGCTAATAGTCTTGCTTCATCCTCTCTTTATCAGCCTTCGCTCTGTGATAAGCACAACGTAGGATGAGGAAAAACATTGTCGCTGAAGAACAAGAGGGTTCTATTAAGAAACACACAAATAGACCTCTTGGTGAGACGGAACGGTCAGAACAAGTAGGCATTTTGATTATTCTATTGGGTTGTAAAAATATGACTCGTTCAGGTTAGTGAAGGTAAGCTGATAAAGGTACTCTGTCATCAAGGAAACGATCGGACCTTAAATCATGGTAAACATGATTTTTCATCTCTGGATGGAAATGTTAAAGAGACCCAGGTGACTAAATAGACATATATAGGAGGATTAATTAGCCATTGAGCTCTAATCACTCTACCTACCGCTTCAAAAAACTGGACAAAGGTAGGGATGTCCACGTATTACAAAAGTCTTATTAACCAAACTTTGTCCTAATTCGTGGCAGCTGTACCAATTTTCATAAGGACTACATTGAAGCGTTTTGAACCATAATGAAATGATTTAGAGGATTGTGATGCTAAATGGACCATCATCTGAGAACTAAACATTTTGAAACGGCATGACTCAACAGCAGGGGTGTCAAAGTTCTTCATGGGGGCCCATAATCCAGTAACAGTTATTTGCATGCATTTTATCAGCAAAGCTATACGTTCTGCTAGCACAAATAAAAGCGAGCGCGCAAAGCACATTTCATATGGCAAAGTGTTACATGGGACAAAGCCAAGATTTTCCCCTTTATGACCAATCCACTGTAAAGGGGCAATAAGATTTTTATGTTTAGGGAATTTCTTAACATTTAAGATTTCTATTGGGTCCTCCAAAGCCTGTCCTGTTTCCATTCAATCTGGGATAAGTATGTATAGCAGCGCACCAGTGACATATACCAGAAAGTCACTAAGCAAGGAGTGAAACTCTGAGATTGCAAGGAAACCGAAATCCCAGAGGCACAATGATCCCATGAAAATAACAATTGCATGACTGCCCCTTTAAACGTAGGTAATCTATTCTTCTATGTCTATGTATTTTTATGGAAGGTCTTTTTCCGCTTTTCTTTTTATTGCCGTTTAACTATGATCTATTGCCTTTAAACAACCTTGGTTAATTTAATAATGTTCACAAAACAAAGAAATATTTAGTATCCTGGATTTACATTTTTTTCTTGTAATAATAATAATAATAATGTATTTACATATTAACAACGTCCATTTTAAATCTTTTTCTTTAGGTGGACTTATTTTCTACAAATGTGTGACTGATTAAGATGGCTTTAGGTAGCACAACACGGTCTTACCAAATCTTTTCTTTACGTTTCCTTTACTAGGCTGCACACAATGCACACGTTTACAATCTACAAACCTTGCACAAAGAACACAATACACCTATGCATTTGTTTGTATAAGACAAAAATTGCATGCACAAGCATGACATTTTTCATGACAAGGACATGTTAACCCTGCACAGGCTTTCAATAAATATATAGATACATTTCGTACGATAGAACAAAATTTTAAAATATGGTAACTTATAAATCTTCTTCTACAAACAATTCAATATTTAAAAGGGCCAGCCCTAGGCTAAGGCTGCTACAGCCATAGAGCCCCTTGGTGATTAAGGACGGCAGAACACTTTTTGTCAACTGAGTCAACTAGTCTCAGACTCAAGAAGCCAGTGTTCTGCATCCATGGTCAACAACCTTCCCTGTGCTCCCTGAAAGGATCATTGATCTGGCCCTAGGTGCCTTCTTATTGAACTAACATAATGCAATCCATTTGAAAAAAGCAAATGGGTGAATAATGAATAATTAATGTATCCTGTAATCCATAATACATTCCCGGGTTTTTATTTAACAAATTGGGCTTTTTAATTAGCTGTCCATGATTTAATATGGCGTATGTAAAATGCCTTCTGGATTTTGATACTGAAAAGTGCCACCAATGCACTTTATATAATAATATATATAGTTATATATATATATATATATATATATATATAGATAGATAGATAATATAGCAGCACAACACTTTAAATAAAAAAACCCACCACACTATATTAGTAGGTGTACACATAAATGTGTGTGTGAAATGGGTTTGCTGCACTTTTAACATTGAATTTATGCACTCTTTTGAAATGTAGTTCACGCTAGTGGAGGGATGTGTGGAAAAATCATAGCGCTGTCATAAAAAGAAGGCCGATTCTGCTTCATTGCTACAACCCTGCAATGCAGCTTTAATTTTGCTCACACGGAGGTTTCTGGGAGGGGCTGTATAAAAAAGAACATCTCTCTACTTCTCTGAACCACTTCCTGCCATATTCCTGTCGCCAGAGGTGTCTGCCACTTGCACAGAGATAGCATCGTCTGACGCGCAGGCTCTAGTGCTGACCAAGGGACAGAGGGGGCTATAGGCTCTGGGCTCTGGAAGCAGAACTTCTGACTATTCCCGATCAGATATGATCACTTCATAGCCTCCTATGGTTTCTACGGTATACCCAGCGCTAAATACCCTCATCTCTTTTAAGAAGCTCACTCCAGCCTCCTAAACAATGAATGTACCTAAAAGTACTTTGTAAGTTCTTTCATATTTTCATATACATTTATTTGATTTGCAAAAAAAGTAAATTCCTTAGGCAGAAGCACCTCTAGGGCAATGGAACGCACCCTCCATGGTCTGACATTTTGAACTGATTGGCTAAAGCAGCCCATTAGTAGCATAAAAAAAGCTCCCGCTGAAATCAGTGCGGCCCCTATCTATGCATCTGTATAGGTAGGTCTTTGTTTATTTTTCTGCCCCTAGAGTGTTCGCTGAGCCAGCACTGAAGCTGACTAGTGGTATATCACATGTTGGCCGAACACATCTCTTGCATTGCAAACAGCGGAGAGGTGGTGAAAGGAGCAAATATATATTGGAAATTTAGCAGAATCCTTCGATGTATTTGCAAGGGGACACCACAAAAATTTAAAGGACCACTCGGCTATAATTTGCATTTAAGTGCACATGATAGCTGAAGTGTGCCTTTGAAATTAATGAAGGCATCACGCTGGGGCCAGTTGCAGTTTGGAGATCTACCTATTAGACTCATGCGAATGGACCAAAAACAACTTTTTTCTTTGTGGGGTCATGTGACATAACGTGATCCCGATTTGTTCCTGTCTCCTCGTGCTGGTTCCAAAATCAGTGCGGTCCAGGTCAGAAGGGACCTTTCTAAACAATTTTGAACTGGTAAGAGGAGACAGGAAGAAGGGGTCGCATCGGGCCCCCTAGTGGCATGGGCCCCAGTAGTGACACCAGTGACCTATCCTCTCCTGAACTCATTCCCTCCCTCGATTCCTAAAACTCCACCTTTCCAAACCACGAACTTCTTATCTTCCCTCTTTCCAATGCTAACATTGCTTCAACAGTTTTCCTTAATGTCAATGGTGCAATCATCACCGCGTCCCCACATGCCTGCTCCCTTGGTGTAAGCCTTGACTCTGACCTTTCATTCACCCTCACCTTCAGGGGTTAAATGGTTCCCCTACTTACAATTCCTCACTCATCTCCTAATATACTCCTAACTGTTCTCATTACTCATTTGATGATCTTTGTCTGTCCTTTGCACTGATTTGCTCTTTTCTCATGCACGCTTAGGAGAATTCTCAATAGCTAATCCTCTGGAAAGCGCTTTCCCAGTTTATTCATCTTTCCACTGCCTATGGTCCTTGGAAAAAACCTCAAGATCCACCTTTTTAGGGACTCCTATGTAGTTTTAGGTTTACTTCTACCTTTAGCTCACTCAAAACAATAATAATCAGAGGTATCTCTAAGGAAACACTGGAGTCAATGACTGAATGTAGTGCTGATAAGGTGATTTCCACATCAACAATATATTTAAGAACAACACACCTTAGTTTGTGACAGGCAACAACAGTATAATTGGTCAGATGACTCTCAAATCTCAATACTTGAAAAAAATAGAAATTTCACCCCCCCCCAAATGTGGTATAGCTACTTTCACGCATATGAAAATATTTATTAATATTGTCAGGCATGTTTGTTAATATATGGAGACTCCACTCCAGGGTTTCTGTCTATCCTTGTAAAATGATAGTACAATGTAGTTGGATCAGCGCCTGAAACAGAAAACAAATATCCACCCGCTGTCTCTTCCTATCCCGAGACTGATTTTAGAGTGTCTGTTGTGTGAAGAGAGTATTGTAAAACATTCTCTGACAGAATGTGTATAACCATCTAGGGTATGGGACTTGAAGCGTCTGTTACTGATTAGAATGAGTAAAAGTCTTGAAATTATGAAAGCTAATGGTAGTAAAATAAAATAAAATAAAATGCAGTTTTGAGGAGGGGAGGAGAGGGTCAAAATGACCTCCAACTTACTGCTTAAGTTGCTTCTTTCTTAAGAAGTTTGTGTGCATTTCAAAAGGCCAAAGTAGGTCATTGCTTTTTGATGACTTCATGACTTATCTATAGCTACCTTATAAATGACCTACCCTACTGCAAAAATAAACAATCATACATAAATGGGAACAGGGGCAGAACTATTTGGGTCCCAAAATGGGTCTGCCCATGTAGAGGAGATATACGGTACTTAAGAAGTACAATCTTAAATGATTCTTGTTATCACCATCTGATTGCTTTGCAGGAAAATAACTATTCAAATCTAGAGAAAAGCGTTTCTTGCTTTTTTAATTACATAAAAATGATCTTTTTTAACTGTAAATATTACACAGGTTTATTAAGTTTAATGAACTAAAATGCATTATCTGGGAAACCGGTACTTTTTAAGTACGCAGAAACCAGCAATTTAGGAAAAATTCCCCTAATTCCAGTAATCAGGAATAACTCACAGGAGATGCCTTATACATTCAAATTTGCAAGCTGAGTCATTGACCAATATTTAAGCATCTGAAGAAACAAAGTCATAAAATAAAACCTAGCTGTGTGTACAGTTCAAAGTGGGGAGTGTAATTATGATAAATATAAAGAAAGCCTGCAGTGACTACATGATACTAGCACACATAAATAGCTAAATACTAAACTATTGCTTTAGACAATTTCGCTGTGGATGAGGCTCGCCCACCTTGCACCCCGGTCTCTCAAAGTGCAGCTCTGGAAAAGTCTTTTGCCTCACATCTTGGTATATGATATTGCTAATCTGGATAAGGCTCTCTTTCTTCCTTGCATCCTGGCATCTCAAACTGCAGCTTTTGATGAGTCTCTCACATCCAGCTGCTTCAAACTGCGGCTCTGGATAAGGATCTCCTGCCTCGTATGCCAGTATCTCATATTGCGATTCTGGATAAGGCCCTCCCACCCTACATCCTGGCATCTCACACTACAGCTCTGGATGACACTCTTCCACCTCACATGCCGGCACCTGCTAAGCCAAGCCATGGAGCTCCACCCCAAGGAACAACACCCCATGGTTTCAGGCAAGACCGCACAGCTTGTTGGCCCAGAGCAGTTATCAACAGCTCATCCTCAATTAGCTCCTTTAGCATGGCTCTAGATGTATCTCTCTGTGTGGACAAGATTTACTCACAGCTCAGGGGTATTACCCAACTTCAGAAGACACTGGTGGCTATACCAGGTCTTCCAAAAATGAGCATTTGTTTCAAACTTTACATTGTAATGTCAGCCTTCCCAGAATAATCAGGGACTAGCAGAATTAGGGGCAAGTAGACCTTGGTGCGGAATGCACAGGACCGAAGAGCCGATCCTCCAAGTCCTTCTCCTTCTTGAATGTAAACTTTAAAATCGGCATCACCAATTGGTGAGCTCCTAGAAAAGCATCCCTCTAAAGTGTTCACATATCAGAGTACCTCTGATGGTTCAACACAAATCCCTAATTAAGAGGCTCATGGTCTCCCATTTCTGGCAATGAGTTTTGGTTGGGGAAATGCTAGCAGTATGTGAATGGGTCTTGAGAAGGAACCCTCCTGGTAGGTTCAGTATGCTTCAGGCATAATGCTGGCATCGTCCAAACACCGTTGTTCCGTTTTAATATGACGAAAACAACTGCTAAATTATAATATGATGGGAACCAAAGTTGCAAGGGTTAAACCTTCATTGTCACTGGTTATCCCTCTTCCAAGGTCCAAGGAGAAGTTGTGTTCCTGTCCGCCATTGTATTATTGTATTATTCATCAGGCAGGCACAGACTTGTAGGTTAAATTATATTAAAATAGATGCATAGCCATTTTTTCATCAGATAATGATCATATAATACCATTACTGTTGAAGTGTTTTATTGGGTTAATATCAGGGTTGGCGTAAACTGATCTATAACTAGTTTTTGGTCCATTCATTTTCAAGCAACAAATTTTGTCACTTGCCCTCTCACACACTCTCCCGTGCTCTCATTCACTTTCTCTCACGCTTTCTCTCAATGTCTTCCATTTTCTCCACCGTACTGCTTCTGTGTCCTTGTCTCCTTTTCCGAAGCTCTGCTTTTTCTTTTGCATCTTCTTTTTCTTCTGCCTTCTCCCCGATATCCGCTCCGTTAACCAGGCCTCCCGAGGCACTTCTGCAATAGGGCAGAGAAAGAGATGTGCAGAAACGCTTCTCCGACCACAATATTCTGGCATTTTCGAGCTTTTCCACAAAAAGGCGGAGCCAAAGCGTACCTCACAGGTATAGGGTGTGAGCGGAGGCTCCATCCTTTTGCAGAAGATCTCTGGGAGACATTGTTAATAGAGCTGATACTGGGGAGAAGCAGACTAAGAAATAAGACAGAAGAACAAGACGAGGCAATAGAAGAAGCAAGCTCCAGGGGAAGGGAGACATTGACAGAGAGAGTGAGAGAGTGTGAGTAAAAGCGTGTAAGAGTGTGAGCAACAAAATGCAATCGAAAATTCTGATTTCTCCGCTTTGTTGGGAGTCCCTCCTTGTTTTTGGACACATAGTTCATCTGTCTAATTATAACTATGTTCAAGGATCATGGTTCACATGTATGCTTTGAATTCCAGTATAAGTATTGCGTGCAGCCATTGTGTTGAAATGCCTTAGGCTCACTTTGTCCTTTGTTATATTTCCTAGGGAACTTGGTAGCTCAAAGTGAAACTATGTATCAAATTTGTGGGCTGTGGATAGGATTTTGTGGTCAGCTGACACGTTTTAACACCGTAAATTGAATGCCAACATATTGGGGTCTATTGGGGACAAATCCCAGTAAGCTCTTTCTGAAGGGCTAAGCAAGTCCTCGATAACACAAAGTGGAAACAGGGACCTGAAATTCCAAACTGCAAACTGATTCTTTAGTGAATAGCCCCCAATGTGTGTGTATATGCTGGCAACCATCTGGCCATAAATGAATGGTTTATCCATATATTTTTTATTTATTATTCGAATATTATGTGATTTTTATGATATTTCAATAAATATATAGATATTTTTATAAATTATATTATCTCTCGGTGGTCTATTCACTAAAGGGAGAGATAACAGGAAATTTTGCAGGATAGCCTTTCAGCTCCTTGACTTCACCATACATTATGGAGCCCCAACCCCAGTGAACTTCTGCTGCAATAAGAGTTTGCTGGTCCTAGACAATGTACAGTTAAATCAGCGATAGTTCTTAAAAGTATCCTCACCCATTTAAATGTATTATTATACAGCCCTTCATAAGGTTAAAATCACTCATTCGGTGAATGGACCCCTATTGCACTAAGTTAAGTCTACATCCTATGAATGCCCCATTTTTAGAAAAAAAAATCCTATCATTTTGTTATTTTAATTTGGGGTTCACTAAAATAGTGCAAAGGAAGTAATTCAGTCTGATCCTAATTATGCAGTGAAGAATTAACCTTTTACTGTATTCAGTACATTCTGGTCTGTATGCCATGTCATGTCTAGTGGTAGCCTGGATATGGCACTGGTTATTCCTATTCTTTATTACATGGGATACTGATTTTTTTTTCATGGTATCGACTGGTATAACAATTCAGCAATCAGAGAAGAGATGCAATGAACTTTGGATACCGGAAAGTTAAAAATAAATAAATAAAAATACAAAGAGAACCCCCGTTTGCCATATGGATAAACCTTCAGCAAGAATTCAGCTTAAGAAACAGGAAGTTTTGAGGTCAAGCAACCCTTTTCAAGTCATCTGGAAGAATAGAAACTTGGGGAAGATTGATACATAGACCACAGTGATTTTTTTGTGTTATTCTTTTGTGGTGTTCAACATTACTTATTATTTAGAAATCATTATATTGAAAATGTAACAAATATTCCAAACAGCAGCCGAATGAGCCACTAAATGTTACTAAATTATTATTTCAGCGTGAGTGTTATTAATCATAATAGCCAGCTGGCATTTTTGAGTTTTTTTGTTTGCCCTTGTAATTTTATGTGTAACACGCATGTTATAATATTCCATTTCAGTTGCATGTGGTAGATTGCCTTTTTAAAAATGTTTTCTGTAAAGCAGCACCATGAACAGATTCTGGGTAAGTATAAATGAATCAGTTTTGTATGCTCCAATACAAATAATAATTTTATGGATATGTTTTCATGCCATGGGGTCATATTTCTTAGTGTTGTCTAGGAACATTTGTATTATTGTTTATTTTTGGTAAATTTAGATTTTGTATTAAATGATGTATTAAACTAATGTTTTTTTCCCAGTGGGAGGCTGAGCCAATTTTCATAGTTTTGGTATAGTTAAGTAACTCTTCTATTAACAGCTTAAACTGTATTTTTGTGGATTATAACTTAAAATAAGATACCTGAGGCACTTTATACAGTCTGGACACCATAAGTATGTTGGCTCTCAACGTCCCCAGAACCCTAATACAGAACTGTCCAAGGAGTGGGGACAATACCCCCACAATCTGATTAGGTGACAATACAAGTCAAAGAAAAAGAAGATGTTACTAAGTAAGATGCCTGTTCATTTAATAGAAAACCAAAAACAATGGATGTACACAGGTGTTTCTATGTTTATCTTGACGCATGTAAACACTGGATTCATTTTGTATTATTTCAATTATTAATATCATGTATCTTGATTACATTGGCACATATGAAAACCAATAAAAAAATGGACTGAAAAAATGTAGTCCACAACTTAAATAGGTTATCACTTTACCATCAGAGATATTTATAAAACCACTGAGCCACAAGCACTATGGTACCTTAGTAAATCACCTCATGTTTATGCCATAAAAAGAGAGTTGAATACAGGAAAAAAATGTCTTCTCTCACCTACTTGAATGCCCCTGGTGGGTTTCTCCATAAAGAGATGCCCCTGCATAACGCATAGTTATCCCACTAAGATTCTTTACGACGTATTACTAAGTCGGTGGCTTGAAGGCTGACCTTTCCTCAGCTACAATCTACCTTACCAAATGGCCGATCCATTTGGAATGCAATATGGTGCTGCACGCTGCTCTTTACAATCTACCTGCCCACATGAGCATCTTCTGGTAAACGCTACTCTTAATACATTCCTTAATCTTAATACATTCCACAAACGCTCATGAACATGTCTGGAAAAAATGACCTATTAAGAGTCATTTAAAATCTATATCATGTGCTATAATACATTAATATAGTTTAACTACTGTGTGTCTTAGTACATACCAGAATCAGGAAATGACTGAAAGACAACAATACATTGTGTGCAAGTATACCATAACTTTTTAAGGAGCTGGGCTTAACATACATCGTGTGTCATTTGTTTTATCGCTTTAAAGCTTCATTGTATCCACCATTAGTAACTTACATATACTGTGCATTGTTACCATTTAGCAAAGCGCCCCCCCTCAAAAAAAAATGCCATCCATGCATGTTCCTCCGCAAAGAGACACATAGTACGCAAACTGCGGCACTCTGCATCTATCTCATAAATTATTTCACAATCCTTGGCTCAATTTCACAAATCTGTGCAATGCCCAATGACCCCGTAATTAGGAATGTATGCCTATGAGTGCCAGGTGGGTGAAGACTCATTGCTTCGCAATGTGTTGCATGCCTATTTGCCACAGTCAGAATTAACAGTCCTGCCCCCCGAATATAGCTTCTAAAACAAATTTCTTTTAAAAAAAAAAATCACTTTTTTTCTCAAATAGCATTCTAATTAAAATGTCTAATATAAGCACATAACCATTTCTAGGTGGAACTTCAAAATGTTTTTTTTTTCCCATTATTGCTGACAGTACAAAACTCATAATGAGCCGCCTTTCCAAAATAGCAGAATACAGACATTCAGAAATAATATTTATAACTCACAATGGATTGCAGGACATAAATGTTCACAATGAAGAATAAGTACTTCGGAGTTACAATTAAATTCCTTTTTTTCTTGGAAATGTAGGGAAGTTATTTGGTAGTGCTGATGGTGACGCGTGTATAGATGTCAACAGGTGACCCTCTCCTTAAAATCCTCAGTATGACGTTTAACATATAGTAGCAGCCACATGATATGGCCAGATGTGCAGATCTACCCCTCCCCACCCAGGCATCCTGCCATGTTGAGGGTCCCCAGCCAGCAGGACCTCCCTACACCCAGAGTCCTTGGACCCAGTATCTATCTCTTTGTTAGCTATGTGGCCCTTTCTGTTCCTATGTACAGGTCTCATCATTTCAAATCCCAAGTGACTGCAAACAACCCACTTCTTCATCTCTCTATTCCTTCCTCGGGATAAAAGTTGCTATTTCACAGCAGCCTTGCTCAGTCTCTTGATTCATTGGGCTTTGTTGGCTGCCTCCTGTCCTTGCTCTGCCACACTGTCTCTTCCCTGTCTGCCTGCCTCTGGGTGCGCCTCTCTCAATGCCCTTCCTCTGTGTCTCTCAATGTTACTACCAGACCGTCTAGCAACAAACACACACAGCAGACACACAACAAGTCACACAACAAGTCACACAACGTATGCGGCGTCTCTAATCTGATTATTCCCATAGCTGCCAACACAATGCATGTTACATAACAGTCAACTGAATAGCATTGCCCTTTAGAATCGTACATAGCGCATATCTGCTATACGCAGTTGCCTTAACTTCCTGGCGAGCGACACATAACATAAATGCACGTATGTAGGTATATACGAGCGCACACACAACGCACACAGAGAGTACGCGCTGTCACAAGAAGCGCTGCTACACAGCAGCTCCACGGACAAGGGTACACTGACCCACGGGCTGATCATGCGTGGAGGCCTGCTGCTGTGTGTATGTGTCTGGGTATATAACATCTGGCTATAGCCGGGGCGGATATGGCGAGCTGGGTTACCTTCTTATGGCTCCTGGTGTAGCTGAAAGACGAGATCCCTGCCCTTGGAGGGACAGACAGCAGCATTTTTCCTTTAAGGTACAGGGAGATGGGACACAGGAGACTGGCAGATCTGTCCAGCCCTCTGACGTCACACAAACTGCAGGAGGTGTCTTCGGGGTCCTAGTGCCGTCTGCTATTGTTGTTGCTGTGTGGACGTTTTTGGTGCTGCGTACGCTGCCATAATAATAACAATATATAGATATATGTTACGTGTGTGTGGAGGTCTTTTTTTTCCATAATACCAGGATGGGTATAATGTAAAACATTTAGCTTTAGAGTCCCATAATAGGGGTTGTTCAGGGAATGCTAGTGGTTTGACATAAAGGCACTGATAGGCTTTTGTAGTAGAAATGACAGATCTGCTAAGGTTTATCCAGTGTCCCAGAAGCCTACTGAACAATAAATGCACATGAAAGTACTTTGTAAACACTTTAATATGCAGTCATCTAACTGGTATGGAGCAGCCAATCAGTGGAAGGTAAGCACTACCATCAAAATTACTCTTCCAAATGATTAACTTCTATTAAGAGGTATTGCCAGCATAATGACAGATAAACTATCTGGTTTGGGCATCTATTGGTTTACGAGTCCCATAGATAGGATGTATAATGGGTGAGATTTCCTGGTGACTCTAAAATATTATCATTATTAGTGTATGCGCATGTAATTAAATTAATTATGTGCCTAAAAACATTTTTTCTTTCTTTTTCACTCTCTGCTAACTTATTCACCATTATGCAGTTTCTCTCCTACTCGGCCCACTCTTTCTCTTCTATGCCTCCATCTGTTCCACAACATGCCCAATCTCTATACTGCTGCGATCGTCCTCTACATTTATCTAACAGGGTCCAGGCTTTGTGGCTGGTGTGGACGGGCTCGTCAGTGGGTTCTTTTTTCAGAACGTAGCAGATTGTTGATTTAATCGCCCCTAACGTTTCCCCAATCTCTCTGATGTGTTTGTTTTTTTTGCCTAATGATGACCTACTTCACTTTCATTGACAGCTCTTTGGGCCTCATATGGAGAGTTCAAAGAGAAAGCTTCCAAATGCAAATTCCACATTTGGAATCAACTCCAGACCGGTTAACTGCTTAATTGTTAATGAAATAAAGCAGAAACAGCACACACCTGGCCATGAAACAACCTCGCAGTCAATTGTCCAATTACTTTCTCTTGAAAAGGAGTTGTCTACATATAATAAGAGCTGCAATTCACCCAATTTGGAAGTAAATTCCCTCAACTCAAAACCTAAAGGCTGCACTTCAATCACATCTTGGTTTCTTCATTTCAAATCCATTGTGGTGATCTTAGTATTTATGGACCTGACTGTATGTATAGCTCAAATTCCTCATATTAACACCATAGTGAAGAATGTTTTTGTTACAGCCAAAAAGCATAGCGGATTGTTTCTTGAAAGCAGCTCTTAGCACTTCCGCTGTGGGAAGCAGAATGATAGTTACCGACATTGAGCAGACTTTAGGCAGGTACAGACAGGAGGACATTGGTTCATTCATCAAAACAGACAATGCTCCCATTTTTTTCATATGTATCTTTATACTTTCAACACCACTCCGTGCATTCTTTATACAGTTCAAATAACATAATGCATGCGTGATTTACAGTAACACAGCAAGGAAATAGAGAGAACAGCAATAATCGATTAAGAAAAAATGCATTTATACATTTTTATTTTAATGGTAGTATTGTCCAGTATTTCTCTGATATATATATTTAAATCTTACCTGTTCGGAAATTACCATGTTCTAAATCTTCTGCACGCTGGTGTGAAATGTATTATTTTTATTTATTGATTTACAGATACATATATTGCATCATATTCTGCAGCACTATAAATAGGACATAATGAGTAGTACATTGGATTTATAGAAACAAAAGTGTAGGAAGGACCTGCTTACACAAGATTACGAGAGGTGAGGGTACACTACACAAGTGGAACCGTTTAAGGTGGATCAGCCACACAAATATATTCCAGGGCACATGTATAGACTGACTAAAAAGTAAGAATCTATGGTGAGAGAGAAGTGATTTTTGAAGGACTGGAGACTAGGGAAGAGTCTGATTAGACAGGGTAGGACATTCCAAAAGACAGGGACAGCACCTGTCCGAAGTATTATACATGCCTGAGAGGTAAAAAAAAATCAGAGCAGAGGACCGGCCAAGATTATCAGATGAACTGAGGGCCCAAGCAGATGTGTACTTGGAAATAAGTGAGGAGATGTAGGTATTGGAATTCCTAAGAAGAGCAGTGTAGGGGAGAATAAGGATTTTATAGTGAAGAGCCTGACAGTTGCCTTCATGATGGACATCACATGTAGTACTCTTGATTTTAGACACGTACAATATCTAACAAAGGTGAGTACACCCCTCACATTTTTGTAAATATTTTTTTTCTATCTTTTCATGTGACAACACTGAAGAAATTACACTCTGCTACAATGTAAAGTAGTGAGTGTACAGCCTGTATAATAGTGTATATTTGCTGTCCTCAAATATAACTCGAGACACAGCCATTAAGGTCTAAACCTTGGCAACAAAAGCGAGTAGACCCCTAAGTGGAAATGTCCAAATTGGGCCCAAAGTGTCAATATTTTGTGTGGCTACCGTTATTTTCCAGCACTGCCTCAACCCTCTTGGGCATGGATTTCACCAGAGATTCACAGGTTGCCACTGGAGTCTTCTTCCACTCCTCCATGATGACATCACGGAGCTGGTGGATTATTATTATTATCTTTTATTTTTATAGCGTCAACAGTTTACACAGCGCTTAATGCAATACATAAATTCAAGGGATATTACAAGACAAGAATTGACAGACTAAGACAAACCGCAAGCTTACAATCTTGAGGGAGCTTACAATCTTGAGGATGCCCCACGGATGCTCAATAGGGTTTAGGTCTGGAGACATGCTTGGCCAGTCAATCACCTTTACCCTCAGCTTCTTTAGCAAGGCAGTGGTCGTCTTGGAGGTGTGTTTGAGGTCGTTATCATGTTGGAATTCCCAGTCTCCGAAGGGAGGGGATCATGCTGTGCTTCAGCACTCATGGTTCCCTCAATGAACTGTAGCTCCCCAGTGCCGACAGCACTCATGCAGGCCCAGACCATGACCCTCCCACCACCATGCTTGACTATAGGCAAGACACCCTTGTCTTTGTACTCCTCATCTGATTGCCGCCACACACCCTTGACACCATCTGAACCAAATAAGTTTATCTTGGTCTCATCAAACCACAGGACATGATTCCAGTAATCCATGTCCTTAGTCTGCTTGTCTTCAGCAAACTGTTTGCCGGCTTTCTTGTGCATCATCTTTAGAAGAGCCTTCCTTCTGGGACGACAGCCATGCAGACCAATTTGATACAGTGTGCAGCATATGATCACTGAGCACTGACAGGCTGACCCCCCCCCCCACCCCTTCAACCTCTGCAGCAATGCTGGCAGCACTCATACGTCTGTTTCCCAAAGACAGCCTCTGTATATGACGCTGAGCATGTGCACTCAGCTTCTTTGGTTGACAATGGCGAGGCCTGTTCTGAGTGGAATCTGTCCTGTAAAACCACTGTATGGTCTTGCCCGTGCTGCAGCTCAGTTTCAGGGTCTTGGCAATCTTCTTATACCCTAGGCCATCTTTCGTAGAGCAGCAGTTCTTTTTTTTCAGATCCTCAGAGAGGTGCCATGTCCCTAACACGTCACATGACACTGGGGAGGTGAAATGGCTAATTGGGCCCAATTTGGACACTTCTACTTAGAGGTGTACTCACTTTTGTTGCCAAGGTTTAGACATTAATGGCTGTGTTGCATCTTGTAAGGGGCAAATACATTTTCTTAAGATATGGACATCAGTTTAGAAATTGAATGTGAGGGGCAAGGAATAAGAGGTTGCAGTCAATAGTGACACAGAGACAGAAAGCTTATGGAGTAGTAATGAGGGTTGCATCATTGGCAATAAGGGAAACTGTCAATGGAGTGTTGTACTAGGTCTTAACCAGAGCATCACTGTCCGTACTGATGGGTACAGAAATATGACACTATATGTTGGCAGCACTGCGTACACCATGCTATGGAGGGGAGGATTGAGTTCTGGTGATAGATCTGAGTGTCCTCTAATGCTGACCCTTGGGGTGCATTATTTAAGAGGATACGATTTCATGAAAGGAGTCACTGAAACTGTAATTTTTCAAGATTGTGATGGGGATGAAGTAGAAGAGGTGTTTTCTACAGTGTCAAAAGGGGCAGAAAGGACCATAAGGAATGGCAAAGGGAAGTGATGCTTGGATCAATTTAGATCTCCCAGCAGACTAGTAACAATTTTCCTTAGAATTACCATGATTATGCACACTTATGTAGTTAACACTTTCCAGTTTAACGTGTAGAGTACGAGGTGTATAGGTTCTGTGAGCCAAAATGCCTGCACGCTCCTAGGTTTAAAGTATTATGTCAAGCCTTCCTGGGGCCTTATCTTGTAAAAGGACACTTGTAAGGAATGTGATAAAGCTACTCTGAGAATGATAGCATAACATAAGCTAAGCTTAAGTAACTTAAACATTGTCAACTCTCCTGGTTCCTTGGAACATAATGAGGATAGGTGGCTGTATAATCATTTCCTTTCATGTTCTCCCTGCATTAATTACATTAATTACATTCATTGATATGTAGTATAGGGCAAACTGTGCATCAGATAACATGGTATAGTGGTACAAATACAGAAAAATCTAATACCCCCCATTAATATCCCCATACATTTCAAACCAATAGCTAAAAGAGTTTAAGCAGGAGTAGGTTGGCCCGGGAAACACAGAGCCAAACGGGTCAAACGGGGCTGCTCTGCTTATGGAGATGGGCATCAGCAGGATCATGTAACATAATTTTGCAGTAGCTTGCATTGAGTGATTGGTGCGCTTCTCTGCTTTAAGAATAAATGTGAGGCACCTGTCTTTAAAAAAAAGTCTCTATGTACTCATGAAGGGGAGGTAGGGGAAGGCAATGAAGAGCCTCACTACACTACAGAAAACTGATTTGAGTCATTGCGTATTAGAGGAATGAGAGTGCTGCTACATTTCTGATATGCAGTTGGCTGTCTCATCCCACTTTGACTGCTTCACATGTAGCTGGTATTGAAGCAGTTAAATTCAAGCTTCTTTCAAATTTTCTATTACTAATATATGATTTGAGGGTCATATTCTATAAACTAGATTGTATAGCAAGGATTAATATGCGATTGATAATGCGGGATATATTTGTTAACATTTAAAGTATCTTTTGAAATATACTTCACCTTTAGAATTAAAAAAAGTATTCAAGGGACAAAAGGGAGGAAAGTCTCATTCCGGGGACTGTCCCCTGAAACTGGGGGCATGTGGTCAACCAGCCATAACACACATTGGGCTGTGTTGCCTGTGTGTTGTGACTGTTTTGTAGGAGTGGTGGGGAGAACATTTCTAAGCTTAAGTAAGTACAGCTGGGACCCATTCAACCCCCCCCCCAAACAAAATTCCATGCATATCTCCAAGTTCACAGATTTCAGGGGCCTCTCGCAGTCCTTTGAACCATTGGGGCCCAGTAAAGGGATTAATGCTCAGACATTAGTCAATACATTTTTTGTTAAAAGCAAAATAGCTTAAGAATTCTTCAAACTGAAAATACATTGACAAACTAGTGCAGATAAATTAACTATTGATATTGTGCGTCAGGTTTTGCTTAATATTATTAATAAAGACGACCAAATTGCATTTCTGACGCACCAGTTAAGAATTTTGAACTATCATATCTGCATTTCTTTTATACGTTTCATTTATAAAAAAAATGATGCAGCAAGAGATACAATGTCTATTGTGAATATCAGGACAGTATAACATTTTATAAAGTAGTAACGTTGTTTGTATGAAGAAACACTGTTTCTGATTTTTTTCAACTTTGTTTCTTTAAAGCACAATAATAGTAAAACTAACACTTCTATTTAAGATTTGACACAGCAACAGACTGTGTATCATGTCTCAGATTAGAGTCCGTTTGGCCAATGGGCAAAAGGCAAAATTATGATTTATCAATGTGTGCAAGTTTTTCTAATTTTATTAGTCTATTACAGGGGCGTCCAACCTGCGGCCCTCCAGCTGCTGCAGGACTACATCTCCCATAATGCTCTTTCAGCCAAGGGGCTGGCTGAGGAGGATGGAAGATGTAGTCCTGCAGCAGCTGGAGGGCCGCAGGTTGGACGCCCCTGGTCTATTATTTAGAAATATATATGTGTGTGTTTGTGTGCCTTTTAACCCCTTCGTGACAATAGCTGATATTATTTTTTCTACCCTTCATGACAGAGGCTGTTTTAACATTTCTTCAGTGCTTGTGTTTAGCTGTAATTTTCTTCTTTGTCAGTAATTATACCCACAGAAGTTATATATTATTTTTTTTCAAGAAGATGCCATTATTTTGATTGTATCATATAATTTACTTTTCCTGACTTTTACTTGAAAAATCTTTACTCATCTACACATTATAAAAAATACACGCCTAAGTAGCATATCGCTGTTTCAAAACCATTTGTTTTTTCAAATATGGTCACACTGCACTTTGCAGTCTGCTGCAGATTTCGGTGTCGCTGAATGCCTTGACATAAAGACATTACAGCAGCACCATTTGGGAGAAGAAAGTGATCACTTTCTACATCCTTTTAATGTCTTGACGTGTCATTTGTCGCCAAATGGATGTTTTTCCGTGACATCCCTGGCACACGAATTGTCATCAAGTGGTTAAACAATGGCCACAATTTTCTACTGATTAGTGAAACAAGCAAAAGTCAAATTAACAACATTAGCAAGATTAAAACTGAAGGTTATATAAAGTTGACAACATTCTCCTCACATTTCAGGTGTCCAAATTGGAACACCTGTGTTGGGCAGTGGGGCTGGTCCCAGAAGTGAGTGGGGTCACCCCAGAAGTGGATATGACTGGAGGAGTTGTCTCTCAGCAACATTACCTGAATAGTTACCTTGCCACTCTAGTGCCAAGATTGAAACTGCAATGGAGGTCTGTGTTGTAAGACATTTTGATATTTTGCCTCTCTGGACTGGTCAGGGGAGATTAGAGGATATCGCAAAGCTTCTTTTGATTTCCGGTTACAGGTATTAGGTAGATAGATTGTATGCTTCTCTGAATAGGTTGGTTTTCTAATGAGTATTTCAAGTTAGAATAAGTAATGGAGTTTGACTGAATGGGTAAGGGAGTTCCAGAGAACTGGAAAACCACAGATGGTGGAGGGACTGGCACAGTAGGGCAGCAGGTGAAGAACCATGGGATAAGAAAATTAGCCTTTGTAGAGGTGAATGGTGGTAGAGGGGGAAGCCTTTAGGAAATTGCAATATTCCAGATGTGATATCAAAAGAAAGCAGACTATTATATTTGTATCCAGAAATTTCACAGCAAAATTAATAATTCACAGGTGGTGACCAATTGTGAGCTAATTGCGTCCATGTTAGGACAATTTCTTTCATTTGTGTAAACCAGGATCTTTAAGCTCAAAACTGTTGCAAACACCATATATTTTTTTAAGAATCAAAAGAATGGATGTTATAGGTAGGGTTGTCATATAAGCCATGTTTTCCAGGACACATCTAATTTTTAGATGTTTGTGCATCCTATATACTGCAAGGGAGCACTTTACAGTTGATAGTAAGTAATACATTAAATGTGTCCTGGAACAAATGTAAAAATACTAGTCATGGGGATAGATCTTATGGGACAAATTATTCTTGAACCACCTTATGAAATATTCCAGGTGATTGTGTTTGAAAAAAGGAATCAGTATGGTTCTGACTATGCAAGATGTGCCCGATGATAACATCATCTTATCAAATGAAGGGAAATCCACAAAATGTACTTTGGATAAATGTAGCATGGCTCTTCTAGGTCCTAACATATTTGAAGTAGTGGATAAGAGACCACCTAATACTTTTAAATACTACTGATGCCAAAATACACATTATATATAACTCTTTATAGAAGTAACTTTTCAGAAGTGAAATTTTGTGATGTAATACAAAATTATTTCATGAAAGCCTACACTCTATAAAATATTTTCTATAACAGCTAATAGTCCAAATTCTGTCAGCAAAATCCTGAAAATTGGGCCTATGTCCAGCTACAAGCTGTCCCTGCAGATGTCCTGATTGTATGGACTGATATTAGCTCTGCACATACAACACCATGATTAGTACTGGGCAGGGTGACTGCATTGAGCACGTTTTCCAGGAAACATAATTTTCAGAGGTTGCTGATCAGCACAGTTGGTTATATCTTGAGCCCTAGCATTGCACATGCAAATAAGAAACAGAGGCAGGACATTCTGTGGGTAAAAACCTTGTGAGACCAATATGCCACCCAAATATACCAGAGCCTGATATCACATGCACTGAGTAATCCATTGTTGACAAATATGATTCACCGCACAGCACAGTTGGATTTGGTAGTTTTCTTGATCAAACATTTTGCAATTCTGTGCATTAAATAATGTTTGTCGATAAAGAAAGCAATAAATATTTAGTAATTATGTGTGCAACATGAAGGCAGCCATCTTAACTTTTATATCTTACATCCAAAAAAAATTACGTGGGCATCTATTGTTTGGCTGTTGTTGCTTTCTATGATTTAACTGTAGTTCTACAGTAATGGACCCTTCTGTGGTCTATCATAATTCAGGATCAGTTTAAGAAATATCATCAACTACCATAAGAGAGGTAAATTAAGTTTAACCAATGGCCTTTACAATTTGTCCAGCTCAAGCAAAGAAAAAATGTTTGCCATTGAACGAAAGCAAATTTGTTAAAGATGATACCTTTATTGGCTAACTGACTTATAATAAATTAGAAGCCTTTGAGGTTGGGTCTCTTTTTCAGGCATATTATACCATTTGGTGTTGAATAAACCAAAGAAAGGAAAAACTCAGCATCAAATAATTGAACTGCCATCACGCTCAACCATTGAAATAATTTACATGGTAGAGGCCATCACCCACAGCTTATGTTTGGAGTGAAGGCAGTGATTTAGTGTAAACTACATCAGTTACTGGCTGTTACTGATCCCTTTGCTATATTCACCTCTAAGAGATTCCCAGACCCCCCAGGTGATGTGTATTAGTATATTTCAGAGGTTAGAAATGCAGTGCTAGGCAGTATCTTCCCAGCTCTTTGGTCTACAGATGGTTAAGTCCATTAGTATGCTTACAGTTCACACCATCAACTGGGAATTGGTTCCACATGTTCTGGTTTTAGATGTTTTCTCTGATACATTATTTGGCGTCATATAACCCTGTGTTATGAGAACACAAGCTTTACCAGCATACATCTCTTGAATGCATGGGTGACGCTAGTGGCCAAACATCTCTCTCATGACATATACTAAATAAATTCCCCTAATGCAATATGTCAAACTTCTGACAACAAGCTAAATCTCTTTTGGAATTTGAAAAATGCAAATAGGATCTTGTCTTCCTCTGGAGTCCCTGAGTTGCATTTCTCAAATGGTACCCTGAACAGCAGATTGCATTGCAAGACAGGGACACCACTAGACTTCTGCATTCAGATTTGTACGAACTTGTTTTTTTTTGTTTTTAATGAAAATTGCCTGTTTCTTATGAATCTCCAGTAATGGGGAGATCCTCGACAAAACTGGTAAAAAGAAATTGCAAAAGTGCTGAATTTTTATTAGGGTTTGTCCATTCCTTGCCAAGTGTAGTCGCCATTACAAGCTGTTTACAAGCCAGTTTTTTGAGGGTGCACACGCAAAGTAGTGAGGAAGCCGGAGTTCAGGATAATCCGTACCAATACAGAGGTTAGGCAGCTGGTAGCTGTGATATTTCTTTAACATAGAAAAATATTTTTTGATGGCATATAAGAACAATCTAGTCTGTCTATTTTATACCTGCTGAAAGGACTTAAACCATTCCCTCTTTCTTGCTTAAGCTGAATGGGACTGACACTATCATCACTGCATGTTTAGTGGAGTATATGCAGTGGCGTTGGCAGGGGGGGCAGAGGGGACCATGGCCCCCCTACATCATGCTGTGCCCCCCCCAATTTAACCATTTAATTTCATGCTGAGCAGTGAAGCAGCGCGCACCGCGACAAAGACATTGAAGACAGAAGCCTTGCGATCCTACTACAGGACGTCTGAAGTTAAGTGAACTACAAAGGGGGAGAGGAAGAGGGTAGATAGTCAGAAGGAGGGGGAGGGGGGTAGATAGTGAGAAAAGAGGGTAATAAGAATATTGAAATAAAGTAAGAGTCAAAATGAGTGAGAGAATGAACAAATTAATTTGTGTATGAATTGTGTAAATGAGTTAGAGAATAAATTAATGTGTGGAAGAATTATGTGAATGAGTGAAAGAATGAATAAATTTGTGAGAATGCATTAATAAATATGTGTAACTAAATTGTGTGAAAGAGTGATAGAATTAATGATTGTTTGAATTAGTGAGTGACTGTAAAAGCGTCTGTGTGTATTTAAGATGTAATAATAATTGATTTTTGGAAAAGCAAAGATGGCACGTGCAGGGTGTTCATGGGATAAAAGGTGACACAGGTAGCATGTTTATGGGACAAAGATAGCACAGGGTGGGTTGTTTGGGGACAAAGATTGCAAATCCTATTGGATTCCAATTGATCTATACCTGCAAAGCTGTTTTTTGTGTTATTCTGTTGATCTATCTGCTATGCTATGTTTCCATACATGATTTATGTATACCTGCAAATACAGGGCTTGTTTGTCTTATTCAGTTGATGGATATCTGCAAAGCTGTTTTCATGTATTGTTTATTTGAGCTATACCCTCAGTGCTGAGTTTACATGTGATTTCCAGTTGATCTATAACTGCAGTGCTGGGTTTATGTGTTATGTTGATCTATACCCACTATGCTATGTTTCCATATATTGTTTGTGTATACCTGCAAATACAAGAGTTTTTATGTCTTATTCAGTTGATCTATACATGCATGTGCTGTTCACATTGATCATTTGTTTATTTGATCTATACCTGAACTGCAGGGATTAAGTAAAGGAGAGGTATGGATTAGTGAATGAGGGACAAAGAGACTGGGGATGAGTACAGGGGAGAGGACCTCATTTGCATTTTTGTATTGATTACTTATTCTTTGCATTGTCTAATTTTTATATTTAGATTTTTATTGTATGGTTTATTATTATTTTATTCTCCTTGTACAATATGTGTTTTTTCTGTTAATACATTATATATTTTTATATTAACATTTTGCTGGAGCCCTGTCTTCTTTTGGTTAATTCTTTGTTACCATAGGTCTTCGTTTGTCAAGAGGAATTCCACATCTTTCTAAGGAGTAGCTGCTCTGTTCATATTTAATGAATACACATTAATTACACCTATTATATATATACACACTAGTAATAACAGCGCTGTATTATTTTCTTTTCTTGTTCTTTTTTATTGTATATGTAGCGTTTTATAATTGCCCTCCCCACTTTGGTCCCTGTGCCCCCCTAAATATGAAAGTTGGAGACGCCACTAACTATATGTAACAATAAGAATTTGTTGGTGATTGGTTATTTTATAATAAAACTTTTTAAAATTATTTTAAGGAGGAAGTTTCATGGAAAACGTTTACCCCTTAACGACCAAGCCTGCTTTACATGTTGTTACCCTTAAGGACCACAGCATTTGTATTTATTTTGCTTTGTCTTCTTTGAACTATGATTTCCCTCTCACCTATTTACTTTACCCACACAAATAATATGCCCCCTCTGGGCCAAAAGGTGCTATCCGTCCCCTGGGCTGGCGTGCAGCTGCTCAACCATGGAAACCCATTTCATGAGGCTCCCGATGCACAGCGCTTGTGCTTATGTTGCTTCGAGAGGCAGTTTGTGATGCTACAGAGGACAGGCAATTTTTT
The DNA here is from genome assembly GCA_009364415.1 of Spea multiplicata. Taxonomy (NCBI): domain Eukaryota; kingdom Metazoa; phylum Chordata; class Amphibia; order Anura; family Pelobatidae; genus Spea; species Spea multiplicata. The sequence continues at coordinate 42,991 of VKOC01026859.1, forward strand.
TAATGTGATTTGCTCTCAAGCACTTGGTATTCCTACTCTGTGAGTGCATATGGTCTACCACTTTGTGGCTGACCTGTTGTTACTCCTAGATGTTTAAAGCCACTGTCATTTCAGACCTCGCTTTACTGCTCCCTTATCGCTACCCGCCGGCAAATAATGCCAAGAGTGGAGATATGACATCATCCCTGCGCTCGGCAGCAATAGCCGGCACGTAGTGATAAGGGAGTAGTAAAGCGAGGTCTGAAGTGACAGACTTCGAGCTCCCACTGCAGGATACAGGATGGAGGAAGAAGTATGAAGAATGGTGGAAGAGATGGGGAGAAAGGGGTGTAAGGGCAGTGTATGTATGTGTTTGTAAGCCTGTGTGTGCGTGTAAGAGCAGTATAGGTATTTGTTAGCTGGTGTGTAAAGGTAGTGTATGTGTATATATGTGTGTGTAAGGGCCGTGTATATATATATATATGTGTGTGTGTGAGGGCCGTGTATTTATATGTGTGTGTGAGGGCCGTGTATATATATGTGTGTGTGTGAGGGCAGGGTACATGTATGTGTGTGTGTAAGGGCAGTATACATGTATATGTGTATGTAAGGGCACTGTACGTGTATATGTGTGTGTAAGGGCAGTGTACGTGTTTATATGTGTGTGTGTGTGTGTGTAAAGGCAGTGTATGTGTATAGGTGTGTTTATGGCAGTGTGTAAGGGTCCTGGGAGGGAAGCTAACATTAGTCTTTTTTCATTTAAAAAAAAATCTCTGCTGCTGTGGACTCCTCTTCCAATGATGCTAAGCCAGCATTATGGTGGACACCTGGCTGGCTGAGAATCATGGGGATTGTAGTTCACAGCTAGCATCTGCATCTCAGCCAGCATCACGGAAGTAGTATGTCTGGCGAAGCCTCATGGGAATTCAATTCAATGTGTTGATTATTTTTAATATGCATGACTGCTAACAAAAACAAAGCGTGCTTTAAGTGGCGATGCAAGCATGACATTGTAAAGTGCAATTGCTTATATCCCTCTTTCACATTTTTAAATGTTGGGAGGTATGATACTGTATTGTCCGCATTCTTTTGGTCATAAAGTGGATGTGGATGTGTGTAATACCGGTCAAGGTGGTGGTGGTGGTGGGGCAATAAATGTCTTGGTGGCAGTATGTACTACACTATGCATTTTACCAGGAATAATTGGTGGGAACATATTTTACCGGTTGCCGACAAAAACAGTTGTCCTTAAAATGTTAGGCAGATAAGTGAAGTATTATTTGCGGTATGAATCATAAAGTCTTAGAAGGAAGAGATTAAGTTCCTCTACAAACGAGAAATAAATGTTTTGGTGGCCTTGTGTGATATAATATGTTTAATGAGGAATTTCAGGTGGGAGCATATTTAATCAGCTGGTGTTGTATTTTGTCCCCAGAAAAATGGTCAGCTCACCTTTATGTGTTCATCAGGTTGCTGGTTCTTATTGAAGGTTACTTCCTCCCAACTGAGACAAAACTAGACTTGTGCATTTATATTCGGGAGAACATGAAAACGAACACAAATGTTGCGTTTTCGTTGTTGAAACCGAATAAAGAACAAACTAATATGGTGGCAGAAATACAACACAAAGAATCTTCTTGTTTGTCTTCATATATATATACAAGGCTAGCCTATTAGTTAAGACAAAATTCCTAAATATCTCCTGGCTAATCTCTCTGCCCCCCCATATAAGTCAATGCCTCTATCCTGTCTTCTGTAGTATAGCAGGGGTTAATACAGGAATCTTTAGGATCGTGCCAGGATTTAAAGGTCTGTAAGAGTGACTTTATTGGTCACTGGCAGAGGGCAGATCTGGCTTCAACCAATTAAGAACAGCTGCCCTTCATTGGTTGATGCTAGATGAGCTCCCTGTAGACGACCGTTAGAGTCGCTCTTACGGACCTTTTAAATCCTGGAGCCAAAGCCATTGGTCTCCCCAGGCCAAGTTGCTCTGAGGTGTACCTCACCCTTCCCTTTGCCAGGGGGACTAAAATAGCAGGCCAAGTTGCTCAGAGCGGTTGCCTCAGACTCAATTGATGGTGAAGCCTTCAGGCTGCTAACAAAGACTGTTTCTTCTTAATAATATGTTCCAGACTAATGTTAAAATGATTGTTGGTGCAATGCTGCAACACAAAAAGTACCTACAATTGTATGACTGTTTATGATGGGAAAGATGATGATAATTTTACAAATTATGCCTGTATATACATGGTGAAGCTGACAGTCTTTGCATTCTGCACTGCCTTGTATAGATAAAAAAAAGTATGGCTAATCCAGCCGATTGGGTTAGTTGAAGTCTGGGGTGCTTACATAGCCCACTGGTTTTGTCCACCAGGGTGCTAACAAATTGACATTATTATGGGGGTACTTTTTTTTTTTGCATTGCACATTATGTCGGTAAGAGCACTTTGGACCCTTCAGTGCACCATGTTTTTTGCATTCACCCATCACTTAAAATGTCATATCTTGCACATTTGGTTTTTAATTTGACACTTCATTTTTTGGTCACTGCAAGCTGCAGTGGAACCAGGACCTCAAAGATCTGTTTTTTGGTAGGGGTTGGCTGAGTCTTTTGCCCTCCATTTCTCCTTAAACACTTCAGTGGATCCCTCTTTGGGGAGAACCTAGAAGATCTGGCCCTCCCGAGACTTCGGTCTAGGAGGGAAGGGGCAGCATGTCCCCTGTAAGGAGTGCAGATCCCCGGAAGGTGATGATTGAGGATCTGGTACACACTGAGGCCCTACACCTTTTGGAGTACCTTATTTACAATTTTCGTTGATGAACTAAAAGTTCTAGGCACCTCAGGCTTACAAAAGCCTATGAGGGAGAAACATTTGATTCACTGGTCTTAAGGTTGAGATAGCTTGAAGCACAAAGTGCTTATGAACCCCTAGGGAGGTTCAACTTGGGCAAGCTTCACATTTCAGTAGTAAGCACATTGAGCACTTTGGGGACCTTCATACTATATATTTTCATTTTCTATACCAGCATTGGTTGGCTGGCAGGACGAAGATTAATTTTTGTAATGCCAGCAAAGGCATTTCCTGCTGCCTGTACCCACATGGTGTAGTCACTACAAGTCATCTCCAGCACTAGCTGACTGGGAGTTCCAGGGGCTCTAACAAGACCCATCACGCATGTACGCAAAAAGCTCTCCCATTGATTTCAAGCAGCCAATCGGTGATATGAAAATATGACTATGGACGAGTCATTGCACTGCAGCTCTGGAGCTATTGCTTCTCCTTAAGGTAAGTCATATATTAATCATAAAAGGTTGAAGAAGAATTCATATGAAAGTGCTTCCACTCTTGTTGTGGCTGCATGGAACATTGTCCCTTTTATGCTATTTTTGACCTGCTGATATAAAGTACAATGGTGCCATCCAGTGGACACAGGATTTTCTTTCAGAGTTGAGAAAGCAATATCAAAAGTGAGTAAAAATTTAAGGTAGAGCTCCAGGTACTAATGTATTCTGACTTTTTCCCTTCATTTTATTATTTATTGTGAAAAATAACACTACCTCTAGGTTGTAAGTTTGCGATCAAACATTACCTCATTTATATTTACCTAATATATTGGTTTGGTTTGTCTTGGTCTGTCAGTTCTAGTTTTGTTATATTTGTTGAATGTATGTATTGCGAGAAGCACTGCACAAATTAATATATAAATTGCTATAAATAAAAGAAAATAATGCCATGAACATTATATCACTGCAATAGTGTCTCTCAGCCACTGGGGACTAAGAGCATAGCCTGTCAGAAATCTGTTAACAGATGCTCATGGGATCCAAGATTATGTTACAATATTGTACCTGGCAGGCGAGGGCTAGTATGAGGGGCAGCGGGGCAATAACCCCACTGGGCTGCTTTGAGTTTGGATCCAGGTTGCCACCAGGGGTTGTAGAGTAAAAAAGACTTTAGGAAGCATTACTTGATAACTCCCAGTAGTTCCTTTCTGTGCTCTTTGTAGGGGTTGTTCATGCAGTCCCTTTGTGCCAATGTGTTTTGGACACAATAGGATACTACTAGTGCATAACGTCTGCCAAGTCTATTTTGGACTGCTTAATCATTGTGTCCCTAGGCTGGACTTATCACTCGGGCTAAATATTGCTAGCCCTCCCCTGGTACCTGGAAGCTGTGGGCAAGGGCTTATTGATTGACATTACCAATGTTTCCAGTTGTAGTTGAACCGTCAGACCAGGGTCTTCACATTGTGTGCTTGCAATGGCGTTTCAATATAGAAATAATGACTGTTGGGCCTTCCATACAATATAATTCAAATCAGAAAAACTGCATTGGGACATGTGTTCTTTATATATATGTTATTGTTACGTTTAGGTGTTTACAACACTTGTAACAACAAAACTTTCTGAGCTCCTAGAAAATAAGGACTGCCAACGAAGAAAGAGGGATGTCCCTCCTAAAAACGGGACTATAAAATATATGCTTGCCACCTAAAATATTATCATTAGTATTGTCATTAAGCAAGTCATAGTGATAAACACAAACTTAATAGTGACAAAGAACTTCCTAAACAAAAGCCGGTTTTAAGGGGTTTTTAAATGTATTTTTAAACAATCTCAATAGAAGTTAGTGTAGTATGTGTAGTAGGGAATGGTCCCTCTGACTGAAGTGGTGGCCAGCTGGGGCTTAGTTGTAATCCCTGTATATGTTGTGTGTGTATGTATGTATGTATATATGTGTGTGTGTGTATATATATGTGTGTGTGTGTG
>VKOC01026860.1:0-16612 GCA_009364415.1 Spea multiplicata
CCCATTCAGCTCCCCAGTGTCACCTCTGTCCCCATTCAGGAGGCGGAGTGCCCCATGATATGCCTTTAACCCCCTTTTTGCCACTCTGTCTCCAGAAATGCCTTTTAACCTCCTATATGCCACTCTGCCTCTATAAATACCTTTATGCCACTCTGCCTCTATAAATACCTTTTAACCCCTATATACCATTTTGCCTCTATAAATGCCCTTTAACCCCTATATACCACTCTGTCTCTATAAATGCCTTTTAACCCACGATATGCCACTCTGCCTCCAGAAATGCCTTATATCCCCTTATATGCCACTCTGTCCCATGATATGCCTTTTAACCCCCTATATGCCAGAGTGGCGTATAGGGGTATAAGGCATTTCTGGAGGCAGAGAGGCATATCAGGGGCAGAGTGGCAAGCCTGGGGCAGATGTACAATGAATGGGGGGTGGCAGGTGGCGAATAAAAAGGAAATAAAAACAAAAAACAAAAATTAGATAGAAGGGGGGTAGGGGGAGGGTAGATAGCCTGAGAAGGGGAGGAGAGGGGGTAGATGGTGTGAGAGGAGGGTAGATTGGGTTGTGGGGGGCCCTTAACAGATTCTCGCAGCGGGGCCCTGAGGCTTCTAGTTACGCCCCTGTCGGTGTTAAGTGATCTGATCGCTAATTGGTTGGAGATCTCGCCGCCTTAATCCATATTGATAATGGGGATACTGAATAATCTAACTGGCGATCTGAACAGTTTAAAAACCAAATGTTGATCTCACATATAATCCCTTTTTACTAATATCCCCTTTAACTGTGCACATATATAAAAATACATTACAGGGTACTAATACTTTTTAATTCAGCCCTGCCATACACATTTTATATATGCAAGTAAGAGGGGCCTTTCCAATAAAGCACAATTCCTCCTCGATCATACGGAGACCTCTTGCACCTAATTGAACATCTCCTCGTATAAGATTGTATTGATATATTCAGTATAACCAAAATATAATGCGTTTGTATATGAATGATTGTATATATGTGGGGTGATGATGAAGGTGCTCAATCATCAGAGTTCAAAAAGAGTTCAGTTAATGGGTGTCTTGAAAAAAAAAATGCACCTGTGATTTCCCAATCTGTTCAACAAGAAATCTGCAGGGTGTGTTTTTATAAAACTTATCTTAACTGTTTTCATGCCAAACAGCTTACAAGGAAGTCTGGAAATAAATACTAATTGTTCTTTATGTTTTCTCTTACCTGAGAAGTAAACAACCTTCTCGCGTTACATTCTTCATCATATCAGAGGGAGACACCGCACATTCCTCACGCTTGCTGCCGCTTGTCGGTAAATGAACGTCATCATGTTTCTGTAAATACAAAGAGCACGTCATTTCACAAAGTAGTTTGTGACCAAAACACGTGTGTGAGATCCAGAGCCTTTCCACAGGTCACTGCAGCGGGGGGGGGGGATCACACCTGTAATATTCGTCAATAGATTGATGGAATGAATGCCGACAGATTGCTATTAAAATGAGAGCCGCCACCTTAGCTACCAGAGGAGGCCCGTGCGGGCTGCTCTAGTGGTCGCCCTTTAACTCCTGATGGCGGAACTTGGCCTGGAGAGACCATGATCTCCCTGCTCCCAGAGTTAAAGGTCCATACAAGCGACTCCATTGGTCGTTCGTACGGACCTTTAACTCTTGGAGCAGGGAGAATCTTGGAGCAGGGAGACCAGTGGTCTCCCCAAGCCAAGTTGCGGCACAGTTGCTCATACAGACCTTTAAAATCCTGGCACCAAAGCTGCTGCGTAGTGTGTACTGCGTTAACCCCGTATTAACCCGACTTGAGACTTGGTTTTAGTTCCCTTTCCAGATGGACTTTCCAACCTGTGCAAGTTTGAAGCTGTAAATTCTAATTTTTTGCCAACTCGCATGCACATGCCGTTTGGTTAATTGAAACCAACGAAATGAATAATATCAGTTTGTTACATTGTTGGTTTTTCCACTATTTTAAGATATTGTAGTTGAAGCCTGAGTTTCGATTTGACGTGGTGTAGTGCTTAGTAGTCTGTCTCCAAGAAACAAGCGGGGGAGTTCAAAGGTCCGGTTCCACTGAGATAAAAAAGGAAATTAAGCAAATAAACCTTACCAGATCTTTGATTTTTATCAGTTTTAGCGACAGAAAACCACAAGCAGAGGTGGCGACAGTTCCTGTTAAAGAGTTTCAACAGGCAAAACACAGAAGAGGTCATAGAATAAACTTTGATAAAGAGAAAAGACCAAAAAACTTGAAACTTTGCTCTAGTAAAGAGGAATTAGGAATTTAACCCCTAGATGGGTGGCGTGACTCGCTTGGTGTTTGATTTCAGCTGCCAATAGGCTAGAAACGACATCTGTGCGGGCTATTGTCTTTTTAGGCAGACAGGTATATAGGGTGTATCTGTAGGGATAGCCTGATTCCTATACCCAGACGTATACATACTCTCCCTAGCCTCATTTTTAACCCTTTGAATGTCGCATATCCTGTGGCTAATAGCGCATCCTATTTAAAAGGACCTAAATATCACATTATCTGTTTTTTTTATTTTGTTTTCTTTATTTTTCTCTGAGTTTTCATAGGATTAGTTAAAGATATATTTTAGTTTAGTCTTTTTCCTTTTATTTACTAAATCAGGAGACGAGGGAGATGAACTCATCATTGTAACGATGCAAGAATGAACAGTGCAGCATTGAAGGGGGCACACATACTAACACATTCACACACGTTCTGCCATGTGCTACGCTGATTGTAAAGGGGCAGCTCAGAGGTTCTTTTTTTGTGAATCATGCAATGCGTGTCCCTTTGTTAGGGTTGTCTCTATTCATCATAACTAGGGCTCGGTATTTGACCAGCGTACGCTTGTAGTCCACCTCTTCCATGCTGAAGTCCACCGTTTGTACGTGTCTAGTTCATTTATTAAGTGCTGTAGTCGAAAATGTCTGTGTGTGTAGTCAATCTTTCAATACCGGGGTACAAAACTGCGTGACTTAATGACATCATGTAAAAAGTATGACAAACTCATGGGTGGGGCTGTTACTAATATAATGCTTTTCTCCATTTCCCTGGCAGTTGCAAAACTGGAAAACACCACGCGTACCGTGAGATAATCTTGCTTTCACTTTCATTTGTTATGGCCCAGAATTGTCACAGGTACCACCGTGATGGTCATATTTAGCTGCGTTTATCTTAACAATCTTACAAAGTAAGACATTACTATGTGACACAACTAGACATTTCTACCAAAAAGCTCACCACTCCATGGCATCCAACATCTTTAAGTATTTATGGAAATGGAAGCTGGTCAACATTGTAAATACCCCCAATCATGTCACTTTTGGCTTTTACTCTAGTGGTAGCATGAGACGGAGTCTACAACCCATACAAGTGGCTCAGGTAGTGCAGCTCCTCCATGATGGCACATCAATGCGAGCTGTGGCAAGAAGGTTTGCTGTGTCTGTCAGCGTAGTGTCCAGAGCATGGAGGCGCTACCAGGAGACAGGCCAGTACATCAGGAGACGTGGAGGAGGCCGTAGGAGGGCAACAACCCAGCAGCAGGACCGCTACCTCCGCCTTTGTGCAAGGAGGAGCACTGCCAGAGCCCTGCAAAATGACCTCCAGCAGGCCACAAATGTGCATGTGTCCACTCAAACGGTCAGAAACAGACTCCATGAGGGTGGTATGAGGGCCCGACGTCCACAGGTGGGGGTTGTGCTTACAGCCCAACACCGTGCAGGACGTTTGGCATTTGCCAGAGAACACCAGGATTGGCATATTCGCCACTGGCGCCCTGTGCTCTTCACAGATGAAAGCAGGTTCACACTGAGCACATGTGACAGAGTCTGGAGACGCCGTGGAGAACGTTCTGCTGCCTGCAACATCCTCCAGCATGACTGGTATGGCGGTGGGTCAGTAATGGTGTGGGGTGGCATTTCTTTGGGGGGCCTGAATCCGATTGAGCACATCTGGGACATCATGTTTCGCTCCATCCACCAACGCCACGGTGCACCACAGCCCGTCCAGGAGTTGGCGTATGCTTTAGTCCAGGTCTGGGAGGACATCCCTCAGGAGCAGGGCCGGCCCGACAATGGAGCCGACTGGGGCAACTGCTCCAGGCGGCACTTTTGAAGGGGCGACAATTTGCCGCCCCAAGCCCCTTTTTTTTCAAAAGCGGAGGAGAGAAAGGGGCGCCGAGTGGTTTTCGCTTACCAAGTTTTCAGTACCCGCTCGGCGCCCCTCTCTCCTCTGATGACATCATTTCCGGCACTCAGCATTACAAGTCAGCACCGAGACCAAGCAGGGAGACTCGCCGCAGGACTGCTGAAAGGTAAGTACAAGGGGGGGTAAGATAATAGGTAGGGAGGGAGGGAGAGTAAGGGGTTAAGATAAGGGAGAGGAGAGGAAGGGTAGCTACTGGGGGGGCGGCAGGAGGGAGAAGAGGAAGGGTAGATAATGGGGGGAGCATTTGACACTTTGTCTTGGCATTTTCTCTTGGACCGGCCCTGCTCAGGAGACCATCCGCAACCTCATCAGGAGCATGCCCAGGCGTTGAAGGGGGTTCATACGGGCACGTAGAGGCCACACACACTACTGAGAGCCTCATTGTGACTTGTTTTAAGGACATTACATCAAAGACTCCATATTCAGACCTCCATGGGTTGATAAATTTGATTTCCATTGAGAATTTTTGTGTGATTTTGTTGTCAGCACATTCAACTATGTAAAGACGGAAGTATGTCATACGATTAGTTCATTCATTCAGATCTAGGATGTGTAATCTTAGTGTTCCCTTTAATTTTTTGTGCAGTGTACATATATATCCATCACAGTGGCTAGTTAGCTAGCCAATATATGGATGAAATATTATCCTACAGAACAATTTAGCCGTTGCTATCTGCCATGTACAGTCTTAGCTAAATATCCAATACAGATATATTAAATAAATACATTCGCTATACATACATAAATACATTCGCTATAAATACATAAATACATTTATGGTGTCACAAGACGCACAGAAGCATCCGAAGCACCTCTGTAATGCAGGGTTGTTAATGTTGCTAAATAAAATTACATAATTTCCTCTTTCAAAACTATGTTCATTTTATAAGAAGCCATGTAATTATATTATAAATGTGCCCTGCCTTCACTGCACATGTTCCGGTTCACTCGTGGAACGCGCCACGACCTTATCACAAGCACTTATGTTGCACTGTAGTGTATAATGTTCACTTAAAGGGACGGTATATGGGAAAGGAGCCGTCTGTTTAATTCCGGTACTTATAGATACAATGTAATGGTGACTCGCAAAAAAAAAAACATTAAAAAAAAATAATAAATAATGACACAAATAATAATAAGGCTAACAATAAGTTAGATGCAGACTTAAAGGGAGACTCGCTCTGGTAAAGTCACTATATCACCGTGGGCTGCCTCTTAAATAAAAGTACAAAAAACAATTACGGGAAGCTGGTAAAGCCATATTGGCCCAAGACATGTTAGAGTTTTTAGTTAAAGTCTTTATATTTTATTGGTCTAACAATGTAAAAAGCTTTTAGGACCTTAGAGGTCTCTTCTTCAGAAGGAAACTAAGGGAGAGACCTCTGAGGGCCAAAAAGCTTGTGGAACTTTAAATTGTTTTCTCACAACAAAAGGTAGTGACTAAATACATGAAACGCTCTAAAAATAATAAGATAAAGACACCCCACGATAGATCTTGCATCCTAGGACCAGCCCGTCTGTTGATGGTGACTTGGGGCTTTTGACCCCCAGATAACTGAGTTTAGATTCACTTTTCTTTCACCCGTTGTTTAAGGTGACTTATAAGACATTCATTCCAAATTTGTACCAAAATACTTTTTTTCGATGGTTTTGCGACAAACGTTTGGTGCATTTTATGTTCCGAAAATGCTTTTCCCTTTTCTATGTTACAGCGAAGCTTTGAGCATCTCACTTAATAATAAAGTCATTCGATCTAAAGGCAGACCCTCCAAATCCCAATTATTATTGCTAAATAATAAACCTAAAGAAGAATTAATGCTAAGAGCACACAGCTCCTGACTGAGTGTATTAAGATTTGGGGAAATTTTCCAGGCACGTAGCTCAACTATAAATGTATAAAAAAAAAGTAACAATATCTATAAATTAAGAGAGAGTAGTAAAACTTTTTTTTAAAATACATTTTTTTATTGTTTTCACAAAAACTCACAGGATATGTCACTGCAAAACTGCATCAAAATATATTAAATATACAAAAGGCTTAAATGATATAAATATATATATACATCCTATTTCTGATAAAAACACATTCATATCCGGTTCAGCAAATCACTCAGAAATCGTTACACATATGACACACGCGTGTGTATCCTGCTGAAGGATGCCTTTACGAAATGTAACCTGATGCCTTTTGCAATTAGGACAGAATGAGAAAGACTACGGACAGAATGAGAAAGACTATGGACTAAGCAGGCTGATTATCCCTAAATAACAGCGTCAAATGTCTCATGTGGCTGGCTGTGGCGGCGCGGGGCTGCGCGTCTCCAGTTGGTCCTGGACCTCTACCATCTGGCACGAGCCCGCCGGGCATTTGTCTGGCTTGCCAGTTGGCCAATCCGGGCCCGATATCAAGTTTTATCAAAAAATGTACATAAAACACTCCAATAATCTCTAGTGTAAACAAATCCCTTGAGTCAACTTTACAATTCGTCGCGTAAAGTTTATAGACGTCAACTTTCTTCGCAGCAATGTCTGTACGAGTCGAATGACGACACTTTATTTGAATATTTCTTAGGAAAAACGAAACAATGGCTAGATTTTGAATCCCGCAGGAACGGCACCAACGTGTGAATATAATAGGAAGCATTATCGTATGTATCAAAATCATTGTAGACAGTAATAAACTGTGTCGTTTCTTCTCCAGCGTAAAGGTGTGAGGATTCGCTTTCATATGAAATGTTCCAAACAGGTAACCGAAGCCAAGTGAATCACCCACGTAGCCCTTTGTGACTTGTCAACTCCTGCACACATACAAACAACACGCTACATTCCTTTGCTCGTGGTAATTTGGACAGCCATTATGCATGGTAGGATTCCGCATCATCCGCCTCTTCGCTGTACCATATAATCAAAGTATTCTCCGAGAACCCAGAATTGCTCCAAAGTAACTGCAAAGAGGATATAACATGCTTGTTTCTACACCGTTATACCAGAACAAGCAAATAGATTATATATTTTTCTTTTCATACTTTTTATTTTCTTAGGGTGTATTTTTCACATCGTTGGGCCGGATGTCATGTCTTTGGACAGAGAATTTCGGTCAAAATGTTGAGAATTTTTTGCATCGTGTTATACTTGTCCCCGATGTGCCGGACCTCCTTCGCCACCTCCATGACACTTTCCTTTTCTGCAAGAGAAAAACAATGACATTAACAGTCTGAAAACCCCTGGAAACTATTTTTGGGGGAATTTTGTAAATTAAAAACATGAGTTTTGTTGCGCATACACAGTATGTTACATTTGAATGCAGATCAGACGTTCCGGCCTAGTCTCCCCATTATTCCTGATGTAAGGACCCCGACCTTATTCAGTCATCAGTCTCGACTTAATTTCGGAAGCCGTATGCCTATGTTGTATTTTTTTATCTGTTAATTTTTTTAATGTACTTTTTGTTATTTTTGGTGGATTTTAGTGCTGCAGCAAATAACATTACAAAGTTTTCCTGGTTGTAATCAAATCTTCCTCTTAGGGAAATGTAATTGAGACGCTTTATGGCCTGTCACTCAGTGGGAATGTTATCGCCGGTGGAGTTTCCCCGACAGACGCGGGGATTCCCAGCTTACTGATCGTTTGCCGAATATAAAGAAGTAAATCTATTTATAGCTTCAAAACCATAAAGTAATGTAAGCGAGTCCATACTGAAAGGGTCACTCCGGTCACCACATTCACTTTAATGCACATGATGGATGATTGTCAGCTCCTGCGCTGCAGTGACACTCCTCTTCTCTTACATCACGTTAAGAGAAAACAAGTGACGTCACTGACCTAATGGATCACTGACCTAAATTCATATGAGCGTCATCATGGTATCTTATTTAAATGCCTATTTGCCTCTTCAATTAAAAACAATCAGTATTATAAATGTTATATAATCCCTAAAGTCACCAAAAAGATAATCACTACAAACAGAATAGGTGCTTACTTTTATTCACCACTATAGATCACGTGTATATATATATATATATATATATATATATAGTAAATGTCAAAATATATTTATACGTATAAAATATATATATTTAAATGCACATATTTTCCTGGTGTGTTTAGCGGCTGTGCACTAACTAACTCCAATCATTGTTTTTAATGGGTTTAAGGACAACCCATTGTCCTTAAGGGGTTAACACAGCGATTTCACAAATTTTTTTACTATCATTAGAGGGATTTTTTTATATTTTAATTGGTTAGGGGTATCGCTAGGCTGGGATTTTGAGACCTATTGTAACTAATGTAAGTTTTTAATTAACCCATTTTTATAATGCTATAAAATATAAAAATACACATATGTGCGATAACCCTACACAACGCACAGACGTTAGGGAAAAAGCCCCAGGCACAAGAGCTTACTATCTTAACCCTTAAAACTCCCAACCAATAATGCTGTACATACAGGTACAGAATGATTCGTTACCTGCCGGCGAGAGCTTCTTGCACGCATTTGTCGCCGGCTTCATGGCTGTGTCTTGTGAGCCAGGTACTTGTGTTATTTAAGTTCCTCAAGTAAAGATAAGAAGAGCCACAAACACAGGTGTGATCTCGACGGAAGTCAAGTTCGATCTGCCAGGTTTACAGCCACAGCACTTCCTAGTTTCTTTTCTTGACCAGAGGGGTGGGAGTGGGGGGGGGGAATCCCAACAGTAGGAGGAGAAAGAAAGAGGAAATAAAATAGAATGATTCCATCATGCACTTCTTCTGATGAGTCACATTCTCCAATGTCAAACAAGGTCACAATAAACTAGCGCAACTAGTTTTCTTTCCAGAGCCAATACGCAACGCTACAATCATCCTATCCCTTTAAATCTTTGGGTTCTGAGTGGGGTTTTTTGTTTTTTTTCTTTAAGGAGAGTATTTTTTTGGTCTTTTTTCATTTACCGTGAAAAATGCAATTTTTATTTCCTTTAAAAAAATATGATTTCGGTTTAACCCGTCGAGTACCAAGGCTCTTTTAAACCCACAGGGCCAAACAAGTATTTGTTTTTTTTTGTTATGTCTATTTTTGTTCTTTTTTATTTACTGTACTTATGTTGTAATTATTCGGACGGTCTTAAAATTGAAACAATAGACTTTTCTTTTGATTTTTGCTTAGTATTTTGTCTGCGAGGTATAATAGAGCAAAAATACATCCATATTGTAAAAGAGAATCTTTCAAAAATGGCCACTTTTTCATTTAACTGAGAATAGTATAGGGTAGACTTGTGCATCCGTTTTAGTAGAGTTTAGTTGCTCATTTATGCTACGAACCAAACCTTGAATTTGTGGACAAGTGATTTTTTTATTATCTTTCTGTCATATCATCTATTATTCTTCATTGACAAATAACTATTAATGGGAAAAACAGGCATTATAATATATAATATCTGGGAAATCCAGTCCTGCTCCATCGGCTGCATGTGCCTATCATCTGCCAGTGTCTGCCCAGACCCAGTACCCTGCTACTACTACTGCTGCTGCTGCTGCACCTCTTTGACCGTCCTATCTCTGGGGGAACCTTTTTTTATATCTATAATAAAAGGTGAGTCCAGAAGGTGTCAGAGCCCCCAACCTTTTGGGAACCCCCCAAGAATGTCTTTCCGATTCAAAAAAAGGCCAAAAAGAAACAAAAATTTCATCGGAAGTGATTTTGCTTAATGTGATTAGTATAGGGTACAAGTGACTTAGCACTCCAAATGAATAGGCATGAAATGGGTATTTCACAACGTATGTAATGTGATGAGGAAATCTATTTTTTATGTATCATCTTTGCTGATCTCAATAATTTAAATGTGTTACAGCTCCTGGCTGAGTGTATTAAGATTTGGGGAAATTTCACAGATTTGTAAAACTTTTTTTAAAAAAAATAAATTTTACTTGTTTTCAAGTTCTACTACAAAAACTCACTGGATATGTAACTGCCTCAAAATACATTAAATATGCAAAAGACTTAAATTATAGAAATATTTATATATATCATATTTCCGATAAATACAGCTTAATATTTCATTATTATTATTTATTGTTTTCTATAGCTCTATCATATTCCTTAGCGCTGTACAATGGGTAGCGCCTTCAGTTTAGCAAATTACACAGAAATTGTTACTCATATGACACATACGTGTATATGCAGGGCTGCATTAAGACATTGTAAGCCCCTGGGCTACAGGTACTGGGAAATATATTTCAATATTTGGCCCGCTTCCCAGAGTCCCCTCCCCACTGCCGATTTGCCGGTATTCATTCATTGCGCACTGCCAGTATAAAGCAAGCATGTTGAGGGTGCCGGGGCCCTTAACAGATTCTCGCACGGGGGCTCTGAGGCTTCTAGATACGCCGCTGCGCATGTATTTTATCTCGTCGAGCTCTTGTACCCACAAGCACCCCTTATACATACCCGAGTCACACTATTTGCCATCCAAATCCATTGTTATCGGATTATTTGTATTAAAATCCAAGAAACCAAAAATGTTAAATGGCCCAAATTAGTTACAGAGATTTGACATAATGGAATCAAAATATTTGCTACTGCAAAAACTTTTAGATGAAAAAGTTCCAGTTCTGCCAGTGTGTTTGTGTAAAAGGAAATTGTCCGCTGTAGTAGAGGCCTGCGCGGGACTGCTTTTTTAATCCCGCTGATTTTTTTCCCAATCCTGCCCGTTCCTGCAATGTGGGTGTTCCACTCCCGCCACATTTGTGGCCAATCCCGTCCGCTCCCCCCACATTTGTGGCCAATCACGCCCACCTCCTTACCTGAACTGCAGATTTCCCGCACAGTCCCGCAAAGCTGCCCTCACAGCGTCTCTTCTCTTGCTCCGCCCGGGAACAAGACGTCACATCACATGACTCCGTTTTGTTCCTGGGCGGAGCAAGAGAAGAGACACTGTAAGGGAGCAGCGAGAAGGCAGCCTTGCAGGACTGCGCGGGATTACTGAGACCCGCCGGTACAGTGCCTGACCGCCCGCAGCACCAGCAAGAGTTAGAGTAAATGACACAAAACCTTTACTTTTCCTCTCACTGATTTCTGGGCCTAGAAAGTTTTGTCCTCTGAAGTGACTACAAATTTAGGAGAGCATTTTATCTCCAGATAAGTAAAAAATAACATAGTTCTATTTATTCCTACAGTAAGTACAGTAAATAGATGACCAAACACACACAGGACATGTTCTGCCACACAGACACCCAAAACACACACACCAGACAGCCCTCTTCCACACCTTCACCCAAACACATACACCAGGACGGCTCTTGCCACACCGACATTCCAGACACTCACATCAGACAGGCTCTGCCACCCTGGCCACCCAAACACCACCACACCAGGACGGGCTCTGTCACACTGACACCCAGGCACACATTAGGACAGGCTGCTGCCACACCGACCACCCAAACACACACCAAGGACAGGCTTGCCAACACCAACATTCAGACACACACACACATCAGAACAGGCTCTGCCACACTGGCACCCAAACACACATCAGAACAGGTTCTGCCACACCGACACCCGAACACACACACACCAGGACGGGCTCTGCCACACCGACAACCCAGACACACATCAGGACAGTTCTGCCACACCGGACACACGAACACACCACACACCAGGACAGGCTCTGCCACACAACACCCAAACACCACACACACCACCAGGACAGGCCTCTGCCACACCAACACCCAAACACACACACACACACCAGGACACCCCCCTCCCTAGTGTATTGATGCCCCACCCATTTAGTATTGGTTAATGTGATGCCCCCCATTCCCTTGTGTATTGCCCCCAGCCAGCCTCCCCTTTTGTATTGATGTAGTGATGCCCAGACCTCTTGTCTATTGATGCCCCCACTGCCATGTATATTACCCCAGCCACCCCCCCCCCGTTTCTGTTTTATATTTGATTTGTAATGGCAGAACCCTGCCGCCGCCCGCCGGCCACCACCCCCCTTAGCTATTTTTAATTTTTAATGATGTCCCAAAGCAATTCCCACCCTCCCATGAATAGGCATGAAATGAGTATTTCACAACGTATATTATATATGCAATGAGGAAATCTATTTTTTAAGTATCACCTTTGTTGATCTCAATAATTTTAATATGTTAGATCTTTTTTTTTTTTAATAAAATAGATGAAAAGGAAATTTGAACTAAAACCCCCTTATGTGACCAGTGGGAAACTGTTGAGAAATAATAAAACCACAAAATATGACGTCCCCAGTACTGCTTCCTAAAGATTGTTACACGGACGGTAAACGTACAGAGGATTTTGGCGATGTTGTAACTGTGCATAATGTGTATTTATGATGTATTCACTAAACCGTGAAAGTAGTTTGGGTAGCTAAACAAAAATCCCCAGGTTTTTTCCCCTTTACCTCAACTTATGACCTAACGTAGCATAGACACCAAGGCCTATTTTAACATTTCCGGTCTCCAGACCACCGACTTCTCCATATCCTTTTGTTACGTTGAAATCCTCCCCACCCAAGCAGTCCTACTCGTTCTGTCTCATTCCCGCTAAACCTCCTACTAGATTGTAAGCTCAATGGAGAAGGACGCTTTTTTCCCCACCTGTATCAGTATTTCTTCATGTGTATTAATGTTATTGTCACTTTTAACCCCTTCACGACAAAGCCTGTACAGGCTCACAATATTGTCATTAATGAGTTTAAGGACAAGCCGTTGTCCTTAAGGGGTTACTGTTACTTTTAAAAAAAAATTATATCGCAAATATCGCTATCGACGAGATAAAAAACTGTTGGCTGGGTCATTCTCGAAGGAGAAAAATGTAAATGAAGCTCAGGTGAACTCGGTGAGAGGGTAGAAGAAAGGGGATGGGTTGTTGGTAGAATGTTTGGAACGGCTAGAAGAAAAGGGTTAAGTATTCCATGTACTCATGACATTATTTTCACCAGCCCTGAAAGCGTGCAATGTACAATTTCTATATCCAATTATATTTTCCAGGAAGTGAAGGCGTAAGCAGCGCGAGACAAATAGAACTTCAACCGATGACGTGGAAAACATCTCTGCTGGCTTTAACCCCTTCCGGACCGGCATTTGCATACTGCGTCTTCCCTTGAAGACCACAGTATTTTTTAAAATATTTAAATTCTGTGCAAAGCGATCACGTGCACGGAATTGAGGGGGGGTGGCTGCTACTGATCGCTGGGATCGCTGGGATGACGTACCCGGTACATCCCGGTCTGCCGGTGACCTGTGACCCAGAAGTACCAGGTACGTCCCGGTCTTGAAAGGGTTAAAACATTATATCCACACATACCATTGCAGATATTGCAGATACCTTTGTTTTCCTCCCCTTTAAGAGCAAATTTTTTAAGCAAAATTCAATATTTTATGCAGTTATATAAGTGAATTGTCCAACGTTCCATTCATACGGGAGGTGGATAAGTGGATATATCATTTGGCACCGTGTCCTGTAGGTCCGTCAGTATGATTAAATTAGTAAGGCTTCGTAAATCCAAAGTTTTTTTAAGTGTTTTATTCAATAAACAAATAAAAATGTACGTAATGACAAGAGATCTATTTTTAGGGCAAAAAAGAGCAAGTCATAAGTTACCTTTTAAAAACCCCACATGAATTTCATCCTAAAAGGGGTTTAAGTTGACACAGAAGAAACTAAAAACGCAAACTATATGTGGTTTTAATAAATGTAATTTCCTTAAGGGTTAGAAGACGATGGTTTTTCTTTGTGTCGATTGTAGGTAAGGGGAAGAACAAGAGACAAGGGTGCCAGCCCTCCCCTGGTGCAAGCTAACAAATTCAGGGTTTTTTTTAGAAAAACAAACAAACAAACAAAAAAAAGACAGAAATATGGAATTTGATGGCATTCGGATCATCTACCCATCTAATGCCTGTTTTTCATGATTTCATGACCGGTTGTGCATTTTGTCAGATGTCAAAACCGGTTTACCTGCCTTTACAGTGACTTCTTATGACTAAATGTACTCTCATAATTCTGCAATTAATTATTCCAATTAATTCGTAATTGTTGGGTCATGGGATCCTTTTTTTCATTTCGTTTTGGTATATCATTTTTATTTCATACTGAATTATACTGATTATTGCTGCGGACTGTCTGTTCCAATCGAAGCAGTCAAGTAGTTGACCTGCCAGATGTGAAGTCAAGCCCACTTCACATCTGGCAGGTCAACTACTTGACTGCTTCGATTGGAACAGACAGTCCGCAGCAAGGTGACCCCGGAAGCAGCACTCAGTTGGGAGCGGCACCCCGGGTTCTGTATAATAGATGATACGTATAATAGATGTACGCGCCTGCAACATCTTTACTCCACTTGGAGAAGTGAATCTGTGTACGTGGAGGTTGTTGCACTCTCATGAGTTCATTTGCTGTAACTCCCTGAGCTTCCTGGAACTTTGTTGTAGGCACGGTGTATGCTTTTTATTGCCCCAATATAATTGTGACTGAGGACAATATTGCCTATTTGCACATATTTATAGCATATTTAAAGGCTCTATGAATAAAATACTCACTTACACTCAGATAATTATTTTAGTTATTGCTTTGTGTGTGTACTACCTATTAGTATTTATTAATATCTGATTTATTCAATTGGGTGCTTTTCAGCTCAAAGTAAAGATTGAAACGGCTTTCCTTTTTTCTTTCTGATTATATATATATATATATATATATATATATATATATATACATAATGTGTGTGTGGTTTTGCTCATAGGCTATTTAACCCTTATGATTAAGCACCTGATGATCAACATTCAATAAAATGTATGTGTGGTAGGAGTAAAACAAGAGTGAATATCCAGTGGGTCTGAAATGTGCCTAGACCCCCAAAAACGCCCCTTGCGGACAGGGTCCCGAAAGGGGTATACGTTTCATGCCTCATAGCCAGAAAAATATTCTGACCTCCTACGACATCAGGGACAGAGGGTATAGCTGGGGGCACCATCCATGTAAAGTTTCTTGTGCTCCGAACCAAGAGACAAATGAGAACCCGGTTGACTTGACTGCCTCAGCACATTTGGGACTTGTGGCAGCTATGACTTCATGGAGGTCAATTTTAAAACGAAAATCTCTGTCCTCAGATGACACGCATTGCTCTTCATTTGAACATTCAAAGCATTAAGAAAATGAGGATAAGTAAACAGGAGCGGTGATCCTTTGGTTACATGTTGCATCATAAATATTTTTTAAAATAACATGAGGTCATATTTGAAACTCTTGTTTCATTTAACTCTTAAGATTAGCTCATCAGTTGCATCAAACAAGGGTGATTCAAACGTTACATGAAAATAAAAACCTCAAAATCTTTATTTAAAAAAAAACACATGAAAGGACAAAATGACAGATCTGCTAATGTATATTCTCTTCATCGTCTAGTTGGTACAAGCAACAATATGTCTAATTAGCTGAGATGCAAGAAAAGAAATAGCTGCCAAAAAAATAACGATTTTGAAGGATCAGTTCCCAAAGGAATTCACCAACTATATTGAAAGCGGCAGTATGATGTCCCATACAGCCCTGCCAACGAATAATGCATATTTAATAACTGAAAGAGTTTCTTTCCCCAATGAGGGTAACAAATTCATTCTTCAGGAGAAGATGGCAGCCAAAAATCCAACCCACTCCCCTCCAAAGGACTGGATCTTCGGTGGCACTCAGTTCCACTATGGCATATTCAGTGTAACAATACCGTGAACTTGTTTTGTAATATTGAAATAAACACAAAATTGCAAAGTCATCAGCAAACACAAACTCAAAAAACCCAAGGAACAATTGTGATGGCTATTGGAAAAGTAAGAAAGTTCTTTTACAGTCCATAACCATCTGTGGCCTGATTAATTCTATATAATGAACTCATACATGAATTCTTTCAACAGTGAAGGGCGATCTCCCTGGCAAGGAATGAAACTAACCACACTCGGTGACTAACCTACAGGTTTCCGCTGTTCACAAATCAGATGACACGATGACAAATCCTGGTCCCAGGTCGCATTGGCGACTGAGATTTTTGTCCTGGTGCCTAGGACAGAGGCGTATCTGAGGTATGGCGCCATTTGAAAGGGGGGTGCCAGAGAGCGGCTTTTAAACACTTTTCTTTTTAATGCGGAGGAGAGAGAGGGGCGCCTAGCAACCGCTCGGCGGCGCCCCTCATTCTCCTCCATGAGGCCTCTACCTCCGTCCCGATGCTAGCATTTCATGCTGAGTGCCGGAATATGATGTCATATTTCGGCACTTAGCAGGGAAGCAGCAGAGCTGGAAGACAGAAGCCTCGTGCTCCCATCGCTGGACCTAAAGGTGAGAGAATTACAAAGAGGGAGAGGGGTTAGAAAGTGATAAGGGAGGGAGAGGGGGTAG
>VKOC01026862.1:0-12441 GCA_009364415.1 Spea multiplicata
TGAGCCAGATACCGAGATATTGTAGCTTCTCCGGACACCACTTGAAGGGGAAACTAGAACTCAAGAGTGTTGCAGTGGTTGCAGGGAGATTGATATTTAGGATTTCAGACTTGGAGTAATTGATTTTCAAATTCGCCAGTTCTCCATAATCCCGGAATTCCCGAAGAATAATCGGGTGCCATTCATCGGGGGGGCCTGTTGGCTTGATGGCCGGCTAATGTGGGCCCGCAGCTTACTGCTGTGGCGCTCGTGCATTGTATAAGGAAATTCTATTCTGTGCAGGGGGAGCAGGAACATGGGCGAGTGTCCTCATATAGTGCGTGGGCCCCCCCTGGGGGTGCGGGAGGGTGAGTGGGTGAATAAATGTTAATTAGTGGGAGAATGAATGAAAGTGGGTGATATGGTGATTGAATGAAGTTAGTAAGTTAGTAGTGTGTAAGTTAGTGTTTAGGAGCAGAGGTGGCACAGGTAGGCTGATTGGGGGCAGAGGTGGCACAGGCATGTCTGAAAAGGGGGGCAAAGTGGCACAGGCTAGTCTGATTAGGGGGCTAGAGGTGGCAGCAGTCAGGCTGATTTAGGGGCAGATAGGTGGCACAGGCAGCAGGCTGATTGGGGCAGAGGTGGTACAGGCAGGCTGATTAGGGAGGGCAGAAGTGGCACAGGCAGGTTGCTTTGGGGGCAGCGGTGGCACAGGCAGACTGCTTCAGGGGCAGCGGTGGCACAGACAGGCTGCTAAATGGGCAGCGGTGGCACAGGCAGGCTGTTTTAGGGGCAGAGGCCTACCACTTCAATGTCTGGCTTAGTGTATAGTAATAGGGGTTATGCTGCACTACCATCAATGTCTGGCTCAGTGTATGGTGGTGGGAATTATGCTCTACCATTTCTGTTCAGTAAATGTTATCTATTTAAATTAATAATTTAATTAATAATTTATTTTTCTAGATTTGTATTTTTTCCAGTTGACATTCAGTTAAAAATTTGTGAAATAAATATTCTTGCCAACATTCTTTTTTTTGTGTGTGTGTGTGGTGCCACATACAGGATCCGCCTCAGGTTCCAAATATGGTACGCACCTGCTAATTCATAAACACATTTTCTACTGATTATATATATATAATATATTAGTAATATAGTAGATGTATAAGTATGTCGACACCCCTTCCAATTATTACGTTTAGGAGTTTCAGCTACACCCATAGCTAACATAGGCAAACAATCGGTCCGCTGTAAGAGTTATCATTGTGAAATGGAAGCGTCTGGAAGTAACAACAATTGAGTATTAACCTTTAGATTATTTAATATGTAGTGTGAAGATTGCTGTACACAAAAGAAGCAGTAGACTATGCACACCATGTCTGCCGCGTGCTGAAGCGTGCAGTGCCTTACATCGCACATCCAAACTGCCTCCTGAAGCAACATCAGCACAAGCACTGTGCATTGGGAGCTTCTATTTCATGAAGCAACCAAGCTGAAAATCATACCAGTGTCCAGTGCCAAAAATCAGCTGGAGTGGTGTAAAGCAAATTACCACTAGAAACCTGTTCTCTCGTGTGATGAATCATACTTGAGTCTAATGGGCGAATCTGGGTTTGGCCAATTCCTGGAGAATCTACTGGAATGCATAGTGCCTACTGTAAAGTTTGATAGAGGAGGTAGTAATGGTCTGGGGGTGTTTTCCAGGGTTTGAGCCCCTTAGTTCCACTGAAGGGTAATGTTAATGCTACAGCATACAAAGACATTTTAGACAATTGTATGCTTCTAAGTTTGTGGCACCAGTTTGAGGAAGGTCTTTTCCTGTTCCAACATGACTGTGTCCCTCTGCACAATGCAACGTCCATAAAGACATAGTTTGTTGTAAAGGAACTCAAGTGGCTGGCACAGAGTCCGAACCTTTACCCCATTGAATACCTTTCAATTGGAGCGTAGATTTGGAGCCAGGCGTTCTTCACCAACATCAGTGCCTAACCTCACAAATGAGATTTTGGATAATGGGCGCAAATTCCCAAAGACACACTCCAAAAGCCTTAAGAAAAGAGTGGAGGCGTTTATAGCAGCAAAGGAGGGATGGGGCAACTCCATGATTTTGGAATAGGATGTCCAACCAGCTCGTATAGGTCATGGACAGGTGTTCCCATAGCTTTGGTCACATAGT
Organism: Spea multiplicata; assembly: GCA_009364415.1. Lineage (NCBI taxonomy): Eukaryota > Metazoa > Chordata > Amphibia > Anura > Pelobatidae > Spea > Spea multiplicata. The sequence goes on from VKOC01026862.1 coordinate 2,153, forward strand.
GTACATTTATTCTGACTTTTAGAGCTGTAGAAAACTATGATACTCTCATACATGCAAACTTTGTGAGTTGACAAGGAAAGAGGAAATGTAAAAAGGGACTCATGAAAGGTATGATGTTTGTAACTGTGTGATAAAGTGTATAGTCCATGAAAGAACATGAAAGTTCTTACATTCCACATCTAAGCTCTATTTTCTCAGATTTGCTTCAGTGAACAGTAAGGTTAAGATGTTATGTAGACATTTTTTCTGTGCATGTCATAACATCTTTTCCTGCGCTCATTTTGTTTTACGGTAAAGTAATGCCCTTTCACCTGTTTTTCTCATAGTCATGAGGTGTAAGGCAATGTGATCTATGAGTCATACTCCCCTGCAGTCACACCTAGAACTGAAAGCTAGAAGCTTTTTCTAGAATATGTTGCTTGTTACCATTCCGCCAGAGCCGGCCTTAAGTGTTCTGAAGTCCTATGCAGGACTACTCCTCTGGCGCCTCCCCATCCCCCCCACTCTGCCCCTTCTCAGTGCCCCCCTGCCCCTTCTCACTTCCCCCTCTTCTCCGGGCAACACCCCTGTAAGTCCCGGGCAGGCGCCCCTGTTGCCATGGCGCCCAGTGCGGCCGCACAGGTCGCACACCCCTAAGGCCGGCCCTGCATCCCGCACATATTTTTACTGGATCTACCCAGCAGGCCTCAAATTACCAAAAAAGAACATTTGTTTTTTGAGCCAGTTAAAACTTATCTAAAGGGCAATGTTTACAAGTTGGTATTTTATAAATATGTATTTCTATATTTCAAATTGAATTTCTGACTTTTAAATCAAATGTTTTGTAATAACTTGTTAAGTGTTAGGTATTGTATGTGTAGTTGACACACTGTTTTTAAACATTGTATAAAAAGATTAGACATTTCATGGCTGCAGATATATAGATCAAAATGATGTTTTATTTTTCCAAAATCCAACATTATTAAATGAAACTAGTCATCTTCATGTTTGGCTCAGCCTCTTTCAAGCTGGTAGCCTGTTCAGAATGCGAGTGTCCTATTTGCTTAAACAGGTGTCTGCTGTTATCAACCCTGAGCCATGTTGCTAGGGGAAGAATGTGTTGTAGCATTTACTGAAATGTCAACCACAACACTTGGTGCTAAGAAACCATTATTTTTACTGAACGAGCAGAAACAGAGAAAACCCTGTTTGCTTCACTGATATCTGGAAAAAAAACCTCACCGTTGAATATTAACCTTGTGTGTGTTAAATGTTAAATGTATCCTATTTTCATAAAGAAGTGGGCCCCTTCTTTTCACCATTGTAATGTAATCACATATTTCAGAATATATTCATGCAGTTGTTGTTTTCATGTCCCTTGGGTCATACAGAAATAAATCATGTGTATAGGAAACTGGCAGCTCTCCAGATCCCATGACCAGTCATGAGAATGTAGTCGATTCCAGTCAGTGAAGGAACACGGTGCTCTGAAATATCTCTGAAACCTTGGGAGATTAGCATTGATTTAGTACATTAGACAAACATAATTACTCAGATAACAATCAGTGCACGTAAGTAGTGATAGAAGCCATATTCTCTTTAGTGTTTTTATTCCATACTGCGTATTCTCAAAATACATTTATGTCCCATTTTTTGTGAAAAGATTTTGTTTACTACAGTTATTTAATCTAGCCTATAGAACTTTGCTTTGACTTATTTTAACACTTGCTTTGTTCTCTACTGGTAACAGAAACACTATTTTTTACTGTAGAGGCATAAAATAATACCTTTGTACCACTAGATGATATAGGGCTCTTATTATATCCACATACTGCAACAATTAATTTTTTTTGAATAAGTGTTTATTTTTTAGGACTCTAGCCATGCATAGAAACCATATTGCATTCTTTCACTGGGTTATTATAAGATCTGACACAACCTGACACATAAGAATCAGATATGGTACATTCTGGTAAATGAGAATGTGCTTCTTTACAGTACATTAAAGGTGCTGTTCCATCTAGGGTGCCTCATAAAATATCACCAGATGAATGCTGCATGATAAAAAGAGACATAAACGAAACCAGTAATTATATTGTTCTCCTCAGGAATCCCTGTTACTTAAAAACAACATTAAAGCTTTTAAGATACTACCGTCCCACATCATTATTCCAAAGCCATCCTTTATGTGTTACATCACAGCAGTCTGACCTCCTACAACCATCCCAGTTCCCTTTAAACTAACAGGCCTTCAAGCAAACAACCTATTTATGAAAGTTGGGGAAAAATGTCTAAGTGGAAGAGCACCTTAAAGGGAAATCATCATACCCAACACAGGTCTGGACATTAGCCTTATTGTTAACCCAAGAGCACTGCAATAAGATGGAAGGTTTTTTCCTCCTAATTTAAAATTCAAATGATCTCAATGGCGTTTTTATTTTTTTTACCGGTACTTAGTTCACGTTGGCTTATCATTTGGCCTCCTCATATCCTAGACCTGAAGCCTAGCCATCCCCAGGAGCTACCCTCAAGGAGGGTCTCTTATAAGTGTGTCATGTCACTGTACTGAACACTGGGACCTAACCCCATACAATGGGTCATGTGGGCACAGTATTTGTGGTAGGGAGCAAATACTCTTTTGCTGTAGGCAAATGTGTGGTCTGCTGTGGAAGTCTGGCCCAAAGTATTAAAACTGTGCCTTAAATGTGATGTTACCTCAAAGTAGTATAGTTTGTTTCCTGCTCTCAATGACATGACTAGGACAAAGTTCTGCTGAGTCACTGGCAGAATGCACTTTATACCATGCCCAACCCTGCCACATCATACTCTGTAGATTATTAAAGGGACAGTATACCAATGAATACTCTGCGGTACTCACACAGTTAATGTTCTTTCCTTGGTTGCAGCAAGCATACAAACACTGCTGTTGATCAGATGTATTACAATTCCAATAACAAATAAAATAAATATGCCACACACGCCAGTTCTCATATGGCGCACTGGTGCCACAAAATCCCTTTCGCAATCCGCCTACCCTTGGAAGTGCGCCTCAGATTTTGGTACTGCAAAACCTTTGTTTTCCTTTGTTTGCCTCTCTTTGCAGTTTGCACATGGTGTGGGTCCGAGCAGGGCCGGCCTTTGGGGTGTGCGAGCTGTGCGACCGCACAGGGCGCCATACTCCAGGTCCGCACCGCCCCCTCTGCACCTAAATTAAAACATGTTAAATAAACCTTTAACATGTTAAATAAAGTTTTTTGTTTGTTTTTTTTTTAACATGGAGGATGTTAAATAAAGTTAAAACAAACAAAAAAACCCCAATGTTTCATTTATGTCCCGGGCAGGGGCGCCGAGTGGTCGCTTGTGAAGTTTTCAGCAACCGCTCAGCACCCCTCACTCTCCGTGACTCCATCGCGGTGCCGCGTTTCATGCTGAGCGCCAGAATATTCCGCCGCAGGACTCAACAAGGTAAGTAAGCGACAGGAGAGAAGAGGGGGGTCAGTGAGAAGGGGCAGAGGTGGTAGATAGTGGTACAGGGGGATAGATAGGGAGAAAGGGGAGTTTTGTTACAAGTTTTTATTCCTTTCTTTTTTTAGGATGAGGGGGCGCCAGAGGAGTAGTCCGCACAGGGCGCCAGAACACCTAAGGCCGGCACTGGGTCCGAGTATGTGTGAAAGTGTCTGCCTGGGTATGCATGTGTGTCTGCCTTCGTATGTTAGTGTGTGCCTCCCTTGGAATGCATGTTAGTGTTTGCATCAGTATGTTAATGTGTCTTCCTGGGTATTTTAGTGTGTGGGTATGTTAGTGTGTGTCTGCCCGGCTATTTATGTGTGTGTGTGTGTCTGTATGATATGTGTGCGTCTGGGGTAGTTTCTGCCTCTCTATGTTAGTGTGTGTCTACCTGAGTATGTTATTATGTGCCTGGGTATGTATGTGTGCCTGGGTATATTAGTTTATGTCTGCCTGGGTATTTTAGTATGTGGGTCTGGGTAGTGTCTGCCTCGCTATGTTAGTGTTAGTCTACCTGGGTATCTTAGTGTTTTTCTGCCTGGGTATGTACGTGTGTCTTTGTATGCATGTGTGTCTCCTTGGGTATTTTAGTGTGTGTGTTAGTGTCTGCCCCGGTATGTTTTCATGTGTGTGCTTTGTATATTAGCATGTGAACGTGTCTTTGAGTTTGTTGGAATGGGTGTCTGGGTAGCATGTATGGCTGGGTATGTTAGTGAAAGTGTATGTATATGTTAATGTGTAAAAATGTGTCTTTGGGTATGTTAGTGAAAGTGTTTCAGAGTATGTTAGTGTGTGTCTGGCTGGGTATATATGTGTGGCTGGGTATATTAACATGCCTCTTTCTGTGGCGTAACTACAGAGGTCGCAACTGTGACGGGCCACGTGCCTCTAGGGGAACATGTTCCTGTCTCCTAGCACCAGTTAAAAATTGTCGATCAGAAGGGCCATTTCTAAACTATTTGACCTGGCACGTTACGTCGCATAACCCCGCTGTAAATCTGAGGCTGGTCACAAAGGGCACAAGCAGCCAGAGAGAAAGCTGCTGGAGAGGTGATTGGTTACCAGGGTAGAGGTGGGTGGAATGGTTGTTATGTATATATGCATGTATGTAAGCATAGTTGTGTAGGTGTTTGTGTGTGAGCATGTATGTGTAAGTGAGGTGGGATGGAGTGTGTGTTCGAATGAATGCGTACATGTGTGTTAGTGTATGTTGGAAGGGGGGAGCAAACGGGCAAATAAGGCACAGATAAGTTGTTTTGGGGCAATGATGGCACAGACAAGATGTGTGCGGTTCAATGATTCCACAGACTAGCTATTTAGGGCTAAAATGACACAAATAAGTTCTTTGAAGGCACTGAGAGGCTGGGGCAATGATGGCATAAACACTGTTTAGGGTTAGGATAGCTATGATAAGTTGAGTGGAGCAAAGGCACTCACAAGCTGTTTGGGGCAAAGGTGGTACCATAGGACATGTTGCTCAGTGAAGTTGGGGGGGCCTGGGGCAATTTTTGCAACAGGGTCCTGTGGTTTCTAGTTACGCCCCTGTGTGTGTCTGTATGTTAGTGTCTGCCTGGGTATACATGTTAGTGTCTGCATGGGTATGTTAGCGTGTGTCTGGGTATGTTAGTATGTGAACATGTGTCTTTGGGTATGTTAGAATGGGTGTCTAGGGATCCTAGTGCAGTGCCCACCATTAATATTGGCATCCTTGGTAAATAGGAGCAAAAAATGCCGCAAAATGCTCTCATTTTCAGTTCACCACACAGGTTTTCTTTCAGGTTTAGTAAACCATTTTGTGTTGATTTTGATATATGTTTAGGATCATTGTCCTGCTGGAAGATCCAACCAAGCCCCCTTTTTAAGCTTTCTGACAGAGGCAGTCAGGTGTGGCATCCTTGGTAAAAATGGGTAAAGAATGCTATGGATTGCTGTAGCTATCTCCTCTTCAGTTCCCCCCCACTCGTTTTCTATGGGGTTCAAGTCAGAGGACAGGGATGGCCATGGTAGGACCTTGATTTTGTGGTCAGTAAACCATTTTAATGTTGATTTTTATATATGTATAGGATTATTGTCCTGCATCATTGTCTGGTGGCGACACAGAAACCCCTCTTCAGAAAGCACAATTGTTCTTTATTCTAAAGTCTTAACCATTTATAGGCATCCTCTGACTAATTAAGGTAGGTCTCTCGGGAAAATACACTTACCTAGCATAAGCAGTACTTCATTAGTATTGTCATAAATAATCAGTTGAGTGTGGTATTTGAGATTGGAATATAACTCAAATATTGTATGACTACCTGCAGTGACAAACTCCAGACGTGCAGATGACCAAAGTTTATTGGAGCAGTTCTCATCAGTTCTAATCTGTTTAGAGAGCTCTGTTTAATAATCAAAAATATTTCTTCGTTTAAAGTACTATTCAAGCTTAGTTTTCAAATAGAGGGACAGGTTTTCCAAACACATGTGTGGATCATTCATGTAGAAAGGGCATCGGGCAAGGGAAATTGAATTGAAGAGAATCTCAATGGCCTTAGAGATACCTACAGAGGATCTCATCCAAAATATTGAGAAGAAAGAGAGTTTGCAAAATCATTTGATACCGTTCTGCATAAAAAGTTACTTTACAAATGTAAAGCCATAGGCATAGGCAATATTGCTCGCTCATGGATTGAAAAATGACTTCAAAATTCAGAGAGCCTCTGTTAAAGGAAAATACACAATTTGCATAAAAGTGTAGAGCCAGGGGGTTCTAGCGTTTCTGCTGCTTAATAAAGTATTTAGTAATGTGAAATCTAAATACGGTATCTCTGCAAAATGATTAGGCAAGCAATAAACATGTAAATAATTATTACCCACAATGCCCATAAATGTAACAAGTCCAAGGGCCAAAGTACTATTGTACACATCGAATGTGCAGGTATAAGTCAAACACAGAACCTAGAACACAACTAATATAAATCAATAATATTCAACAGATGAGGGACCCTCGTTGGAGAAAAAAGCATCATTTTTATGATTAAATTAACAAGGACCACCCCTTCATAAATGCCAAGCACATATTTACAGTGTAAGACGTTCCAAAATTGTCAGATGTTGGCATACATTTTTACAGAATTGTGTAAAGGAAATGAATTGCATTGTATTTATTATCAAACCATTAAATAACAAACAGTCATTAGTTTGCCGAGTTTTATTTTTAGGGCTCCCGTGATGGGAATTACCATACAGGAGAAGGAGATGTAAATGTATTGTGATGATGTTCTAACATTGTCTGGGATGGAACCTAAATAGGATCTCACCAAATCAACACTAAGTGTAATCGGCTGTTGCAATACTTCACATTGTCAGGTGGAATCGTTTGTTAGCAGGCTGGTGCTCTTATCGTGTACTATTTTCTGCATCACTGGCACTTTGGGCATTGGATATACCAACACGCTTTCATGAAATGGATGCCCGAGCTCCCCGTACCCCATCCATTGCCCAGTCTCCTCCCCACTGTAAGCGAGCTAGGCAGGGAAGGGCTGAGCATGGCAGATAATGCGCTCTCCGCTGCCCCCTGCTGGGGGTTCAACAAAGCGAGCGAATTGGAAAAGGGATAGAAAGAGCTAAACAAAGCGAAAAAAGAGGCTTCGCCTTCGTCCAGCGCGTTATTGATCTTTGACTCCTCTCTACCGGTGACGATTTCAAAGCGAGAAAAAAAAAAGAAGAATCGGAAGACCAAAGCCGTGCATTTAAATATCTGTCAAAACTGAGGTGACCCCTCGGGGTATAAAGGCAGTAAAAAAACCTTGCAAGATGGTGAAAGCGAAAAAACCTACTGCAAAAGGGGGAGTCACGGAGAGAAGCACCAGGACTGCAGCAGGGGCCGGGGGGCCGGGAGACATCCCCAAGGCTGCAGTGCAGGCTCTCAGCTCCAAGAAGGGCAAAAGCAAGAAGGCTGCTGTCAAGACACAGGTGGAGACGGACGCCAAGGAGGAGGAAGAACAGCCTTCGCTGCTCGACCTGGGGGGACAGAGACAGCGCTGGGTCAACTTCGTCAAGCAGCAGAACCTGACTTGCGAGGAAGCAGCCAAACTTCTGCTGGATTCGTTGTGAGTATAGCGAGTGCAGGGCAGCCAGGAGACAAAGGGCAGATGGGGTATCTGGAGAGCAGCTGTGTGGCCGAATCCCAACAGAAAGGCTGGGACTGCTGCTCCTGCCACATGGACCTGCACCTCTTACCCGTATCATCCAAAGCCATATGGCTGGCAGACAGTCAGCAGTTAAAGCTGAATTCAAGGCAGTTAAATTGTGCAGATTAGGACACGTGCCTCTCTGACCATATCTTGTTTTGGTGCCATAGATAGGGAAAGTCTAACTCCCATTATGCTCAGCACTGCCAGAACACCACCAGATCACTGCCAGCGCTTACATATCAATACAACTAGCAAATGAGAGTGTAAGATGTATGTGATGCTAAAGATATGGACAGACTGCGAGGCAGAGAAGCATAAAACATGCAACTATCTGCACAATGAAATTTTAAAAAAAGCTTCTTAGAAACAATTTCATTAAAACCAGAAGCAAACGCAATAGAGATACACAACTGCCCAACCTTGGCCAATCCAATATATATGGGGCCAGGGTCCACACCAGTTGCCTGCCTCATAGTTGTGCATTTATATCTCTTATACAAAGCTTTGCTGCTATGGGACAATCATGCGTTCCTCTGGATAACAATATGCTATCCAGAGGAACTTATAAGAACTTTATTTAGAGAATCAAACATAAATGTATCATCTATATACACTCAACAGACAGGAATACTTGTTACCGGTTACTAACACTCAGTAAGAAAGCCTTGAGTGGGTTCTTTCTAAAAGGGAGCCACAACATCTTAATATGAAGGTTCAGGTGCTCATACTCCCCTATGTGCCCTGCTTGCTGCATGTATCACAGGCCATGTCGCTATATTCATGGGACAGAGGAATGGGACAGCAGATATGTTACACCCTTGAACTCAGAGAACCCTACCATCAAGTAATAGAGGAACAAAGAGACAGGGAGTAAAAAGTGTCTTAATACGGAGGGAGGAAAAAGGAACTGAGATGGAGGTAGGGAAGGGAAAGTTGGTGAGAAGAGAAAATGGGTAGACTACCTGAGTCAGGTCCCACAGGCATTGGCTTGTCCTGCCATTCACATTAAGATGGGCCTATTCATTGCACAATACAGTGTAACTGGTTACTGGGGGCCTTTAAGGTGTTGCATTGTTTTTGTAAAAGGTAACTCTGCCCCTGTTTATAGTTTATGGTAAGAGTAAGCATTATTATCCCTCGTATCTTCAGTTACTTAGGCTATAAATCACCACCATGTTTCACAGAGCTTTACCATAGTTAGTTAGTTAGTGCTAGTTACAAAATAACACAAGGACATTCAGCTCTTTATGATGCATATCCCTATTTATGTTGCAGTATAATGTAAATAATGCCATCAATTTTAGGTAAAGTAGGGAAAATAATACCCTGGTATGTCACAAGCAGAAACCTGTATTGTAAATGACTATGGGTATATCATAATCTAAGTAAAGGTTATGGCATATAATAATATATTAGCATGTGAACACAGAAATACAATATAACAAATTAATTGCTGGGTTGATTCCCAATCCCCTATTAGAATTATAAAGACTAAAAAAACCTTATCACGGTGTATTATTATTATCATTATGATACTCGGAGTGTTAGGTGAATTGAGTGAATTCATATCAATTCTCATAGGTGTTATGAAGGACCAACCCTGGTGGACGTCTCCTATTTGAAGACAACAAGAAAAGTATTAATGAAAAATGGAATTTTAGATTTTTTCTTTTAATTCTAAGAATTAGAATTTTTGGGGGGTGCTGCATGTTAGCAAAATAGGAGATTCTTAAATAGCCTGTGGTCACAATTTTCTGTTCATCACATTGACTTGACAATACATTATGAAGAGCCAAATCTAGGAAGGGGATTTATCTAGCCCTTGAATATCACATAATAAAATAAAATATTCTCACAAAATGAACTCCGCACACCCGACCAAATTACCAGGCCTGGTCTTTTATGACATAGTTCAATCTGTCAGATTAAATCTTTCATTTCTACTTAACTCACCTTCTGCTCCCTATATGGCTTCTATGGTTTTGTCAGGAGGGAAAGGTTGTCACGCACAGATTTTATAATAAAATCTAGTATTATTATCTGGTCTTTATATAGCGCCAACAATTTACGCAGTGCTTCTTACAATACATATATTCAAGGGATATGACAAAACTAGAACTGATAGACTGACACATTAGGTAAAGAGGGCTCTGCTCACAAGCTTCCAATCTAGAACCTACTCATAATACTGTGAACAGAGCCGGCCATAGGTGTTCTGGCGCCCTGCGCGGACTACTCTGGCGCCCCCCATCCCAAAAAAGGAATAAAAACTTGTAACAAAACTCCCCTTTCTCACTATCTATCCCCCTGTATCACTATCTACCACCTCTGCCCCTTCTCACTGCCCCCCTCTTCTCACTGATCCCCCTCTGCCCCTTCCCCTTACTTACCTTGTTGAGTCCTGCAGTGGGAGCGGGAGGCGTCCGTCTTCCCGTGGTGCGCGCTTCACAGCTGAGCGCCGGAACAGCAATCACATTCCTATCATGCCCAGGCATATCCAGATTCCAGGATGTACTCGCAGACTTGGCATGATAGGAGTATGATTGCCCTATCTACCCCTTCTCACTCCCTTCTGCCCTATCTACCCCTTCTCCCCTATCTACCCCGTCTCACTCCCTTCTCCCTATC
>VKOC01026866.1:0-13070 GCA_009364415.1 Spea multiplicata
CCCAGACGTGGAGTTGCCTTTTTTTCTGTGATTTATTGGAAAGCAGGCATTAGTGAAATGAACTTAAAATACTGGAATCTATGTACGACAATATAGAATAATAATCAACTTCTTTTCGCGTTATCAGAATTTGATGGAGAGTTTGGACGTCCTTTTGTGCGGTGAAGGCTCTGAAAGTCTCAAGAGTTTGTGTTTGAAGCTCCTTCTTTGCCTAGTAACTGTGAGTGGACATGATGTTTTCCTCCGACCTTTGCTGCTATTAAACTTTGCTGGGACGTGGCACTAACAGTAATTACGGCACATTTTACTAGAAAAATTGTTAAAACAATGTAAGCTTTGAATAAAATATTTATATTTCCCACCCTCAGCACAGCTTACGTGTTATTTGCAGTGCTCTATAGGTATACTTAAGACAACTCTTGTGCCAAGTGCTGAAATATTACTTTATCTGTCACTTTTGCCAAATCTTACATTTTACTAAATAAGCCTGTGTGTAGTGAGACTTTCAGGTTAAAATATAATTTGTGATCAGCAGTAAGGGACACTTTTATTGATGGGAATATACATTACTAAAAGTCATTTTTTATTTGTTTGACTAATTCTTGTTGGTTTTTCATTGATATAAATAAATGCAGGTTGTGTTCATTCTGTATTCTGTCCTCATTAACATTGTAGGTGACTGATAACATCAGCCAGAACACCATACTCGAATATGTAATGATTAATAGTATATTTGAAGCCATTTTACAGGTATGTGTGCGTTCATCCTAATGTTTTTTAATGTATTCCCACAGAATGGTGAGGAATGGTCACAATGCCAGTCATTGATATTGTTATAAATCACAGATTTTAAACTTGTTAAGATGGCAACATAAGCTTACATTTGGAACCGGTACTCCGTAGCCCTTTGGTTACTTTTACGACATCATTATCAACCTTGCCACCTCTGCACAAACTCCAAGCTAGTTATGGTGTGGTTTATACGAATTTTGTGTAGATGTTGGCGTCAGGCATTAACGTGTAAATGACCCAAGTCCTTGTGTTTGTCTCTTCAGATTCTCTCTAATCCTCCCAGTAGGAGAGAACACGGCTACGATGCTGTTGTTTTGCTCGCACTTCTTGTAAACTACAGAAAGTACGAGGTGAGTTTAAAAATTCTTTAAAGATGAGCATCAATTATCCTGTAATTCTAGCTCTTTACAGCACTATATGATTATATTTATAGGAATCAGTAGGAGAATCATATATTTTACAGATGTTCATTTTGTACTAGGCAAAGTCCCAGTTGTCTTCTATCATGTACAGAAAAGTTTGGTGCTGGTAGCACATTCTTTTTCTTTAGCATGGAAATAAACATGTTCCTTGCTCCATGCCTGTAAATGACAACTAGCAGATTGCAATAATTATGCATTTTTGACATTGTTTAAAGGACAAGTTCCACTGAAAAGTGTAAAAATATTATAAATTGTATCACGTTGACCTTTGTGCGTCATTTTTTTAAATGAAAGCAACGTGGTTATGTCAAATGTTATGAATTTTGTCTCATAGCCAGAGGAGGGCTGGCACCATTCTGTCCCGGGACAAGCTCAAGCTAGAGGCCCGATAATATAATCTCCCAAAACATTGGCTACTGATGGCAAGGGCAACAAAGCTCAATGTACCCACTCTGAGCCTGCCCCATACAAATGGACTACTTAAAAGAAGCACAGCATGGATGCAGTTAGGGGACCTTTTGTGCAACTGCGAGTAAAAAACAGAGAAAAACTTCCTGCCAGTGGCCCAAAATCTTCAGAGCGGATCAGTGGGCAGTAGCCCCCCTGGCCTGCTTACCAGCCCTCCCGTGCTCAGAACCTTCTGTATATGTTAACACATTGCCCTCTCTTTCCATGTGTCCGCTTCTTACTGTCATTACCTGTTAAGCCTGTCTCTGAGAATGCAGATGTCACAGACATGATAGGATGACTATTTGGGGACTTCAACCTCAGTAGCATTATTAAGATAAAATTGTAACCACGTCTCAGAACGATTAGTGAGCAGACCAAGAAAACATAGCAGATACTTACCCCAAATCAACTTATCAGAAAGTATACTTTTGTATTTTTAGTATTCAGTAATTTTGTTTCTATTTGCTCCCACTATAATAACATTTTTTTGTGTTTGTTGTATTGATATAGTTGCATGTTTTGATTATTTTTAGTCTGTGAATCCTTACATTGTGAAGCTGTCTATTGTGGATGATGAGAACACACTCAATGTAAGTAAACCTTCCACCTCATTGTTCTGTATTTCAGGGTTTATCACAGGCAGAAATATGGGCTTTTAGCAAAGGGTTCCTGTTTGTCATTCGATTCTGTGGGTTTACCTATAAAAAGTAATTCTGTGTCAGTTCTCAGTCTGCGTTACATGTTGGTGATGTTCGTTCTCTTATTCTTATAGGGAATGGGACTAGTAATTGCTCGTGCATTATTTGAATACAACACGTAAGTTTTTTACTGCCTTTATAATCATGAATGCAGGTCCTATAACTGGAACAGTTAAGAAACAGGCTACATCGTTTTGAAGCCAGTTCTACCAGATTTATTTGGGGGTTCTATCCCTTAAAAGATACATTTCAGTTCCCAAATATGTGTATATTCTGTAAGCGCATTGCAGTCTACAGCATGCAAACCCTTATTGGAGTGTGCAGTAGTGTATGCTGGACCAACTTGCATACCAACCCCCATTAAAATCATTGGAAATTCAGCTTGCGTATTTGAAGTTGGCTCACACTTGCAAATGCGCCATTTAATAGCCAACATTTAGCTGGTTGACCTACTTATTGTGTGCAAGGACAGCCACAATGCATTAGTAAAAACACATTCTGTAGTATAATGTTATTTTTTACTAATAACATCTTCTCTTACATTTTCATTTTCAAAGGCAATACAGAGACAAAGAGGAGGAAAACCAGACTGGCTTTTTCTCAGCCCTGACAAATATGGTGAGATCTTTGGTTCTCAGGGTAATAAAATGTATTTTAACAACATATCAGTAAGGTTATCTCTTTGTTTTATTTATACATTTGCTATAAAACCAGTGTTATCACATTAACTTTTTACGTTATTGTTTTTGTTAACTTTGTGAATTTGATAACATTATGACCACCTGCCTAATATTGTTTAGGTACCCCTTTTGCCACCAAAACAGCCCTTTTCCACTAGACCTCTAAAGGTGTGCTGTGGTATTTGGCACCAAGACATTAGAAGAAGATCCTTTAAGTCCTCCTTCCACTGGTCCATTTCTTATGCTCACCTGCCTATTGTAGGTACTTTCAGCAGTGGACAGTGGTCCGCCTGGGCATCCTTACCAGTCTGTGGCTACGCAGCCCCATACGCAACAAACTGCAATGGACTGTGTGTTCTGACACTTTTCTATCAGAACCAGTATTACCTTTTTCAGCAATTTGAGCTACAGTAGCTCGTCTGTTGGATTCACCAACTTTAACCCCCCACGTGCATCAATGAGCCTTGGCCCACCCCACAAGAGCCATCACAATTTGTCCCTCGTCAACCCTAACCCTCGTCTTGCCGATTTTTTTCCTGCTTCTAACACCCCAACTTTGAGGACGAAATGTTTACTTGCTGCCTAATATATCCCCCCACTGACACCATAACAAGATTATCAGTGTTATTCACTTCACCTGTCATGGTTGATCGGTATATATAAACATTCATAAGTTCAATACATTTAAAGATCTGCCGTTTCTTTTAAACTTTTTCTTTTATTGTTAAAACCTCTTTTCCTCTCACTGATGGCATATTTTTTTCTAACCACAGGTGGGCAGCATGTTCATAGCTGATGCGGATGAGAAAATCTCTGTACAGTAAGGAGGCTTAGATTTTTCTCAAATGGGGTGTTTGAGGGAACAGTATTGTCTGACATTGGCAATCGGCTCACCAGAGATGGACTTTGGTTATGTTTTAGGTATTCTAAAGGAATATTGGGGTCCCCCCCCCAAAAAAAGGGAATCGCCATGAATCTTAAACACCATTGCTATAGATGTGGATGACTTTTTATTTACTACCATCAGAATGACTGGATTCATCTTCTTAAGAACATTTTAACTAATTAGTTAATTATCTGTTTGTCACTTTGTATTGATTTTAATTAGCTGTCTTTTTTGCCCTCCACAGAACTAATGAGGCAATCTTGCTGGCCCTTTACGAAGCAGTTCATCTTAACAGGAACTTTATCACCGTCTTGGCACAGGTTGGTTGATTTTGTTTACTTACTGTGCTTTATTTCTACTTCAATATATTAAACGGCAAAGAGATACAATCAATGGCTGAATGTAAGTGATTTATTTCCAGAAGGATAATAAGACCTCAGAGTAAAGAAAGACAAAACTTTATATATTGACACCACTCCCATTGATACCCATAAGAGATGTATATAGATGTAATAGTTTGAGGATTTCATGCATTGTTGGATATAATAAGTGTATAAGCGAATAGATCATGCCCGAAAAAGATACTATATTTTTGGGAACTTAAGAGTCACGTTTTTAGGAACAAAATGCATTTTATGCTTTAAATACCAGTTCTTTTTGTCCATTTTCTCAAAAGTTTAATACATTTTAGTTTTAAATGTTTGAGGATTTTTATCGTTAGGTTTCCAAACCACGAAAATATGGAGCGCTAAATATTAAATATGCATTTTGTATTGAGGAACTCTTTTAACTAGCTACTCAGTGGCATTACAATGGCACCCAATATATACTACCCCAAATTTGTATTGATTATTATTTGGTTATTTAACTAGCTTTGAAAAGCCATTTTGCCTCAGCTTCCAACAATTAAAATAGCTGCTTTCATGGCATTTCTAATGCATATATTTGCCAACTTTGATCTGTAAACACCATGTTTCTTTGGGTGAGTGATGTTTTTTTGTAGCATTCATGGTCCTGGCAAACAGGAGATCCATAGCCACTGACCGATCAGAAAATTACCCTGTTCTTGGAAGAAAATACAGAACTTTTTCCGTAGATGGAATAAAAGCTGTCTTCGCTTGAGCCCATTCTATGAAAGAAAAATAAATAAACGTGTTCGCTAGCTTGAACCTCAGTATTTTGACATATTCACAGCTTTTCATTCTGATTAGAGTTTAACCGCTATGCCTGCAACAGCTCACGTTTGTTTGTGAGTCGCTCTTGGCTCCAGCTGAATAATCATTAACATTACTATTTTTATTAACTGAAAATAAACTGCCTGCAGCGCAAGGACAGGGCATTTAAGAGACATCAGGGTGACTTGATGCGAAGAATCTGTAACCCTTTCTTGAAAAATAAAGTACATTTATTATTATTTTTTCCAAACAAAAATTGGACTTGTCAAAATGACAAGCAGACAAGCAGATGTTACTAGATATCAGCTTCTAGATTATTTGTAATGAAAATGATTTTATTTGATGAATGTAACCATTCTGGCTGTCTCGGAGTTCAGTAGTGACAGTAGATCTCATGCAGAATAATGACCTCTCAGTATATACAGTGTATTTGTGTTACTGCGGCAGCACTGCGCTTGGAGTCCCATCTCTGTTATGGGATCGCTGTAGGGCTGTCTGTCCTTGTTGCCAGCTCTGACTCCCCGGGCTGAATCCAGAGGGGACATTGAATTCAGCAATATGAGTCAATGTCATTCATGGCAATAGCTGTAAATTAACAAGTTGAACGATAGACTCAAAAACGGAACGGGTAGGCTTCTGCGGCTCTCATCTGGAAGCTTGGATGTTTTATATTTTGCTACAGTTAAACACAAAGGTAAATGCTGATCAGTATAGTTATGCTGAAAATATCATTCAAAGCAGTCATACAATTGAACAGGTTACTGATTTACCGTTACAGAAGATTCTATTTTATGCAAATGTATGATATGACTGAATTGTCGAAGTCCCCGGGTTCCCAGCTGATGCGTCACTATTTAACGTACCACATCCATAGCAGTGATATATATGCATATATAAACCTTCAGGACGTATCCGACAGCTACATTTGTTTACTTGAAGCAAACCAAAACCTCTGTATAACCTCTGGTATAAAGGAGTTTAATTGATGTTGCCGTTAAACGCAGGGGCAGCTAATGTGCGCTCTGGGCCTCCAGTTCATGCTTTCTACACCTTTGTTTTATAATCTGTATGGAAGGATGTAATAATGTATTGGAAATTCTTTCATTATTTAGAGTCATCCTGAGATGGGATTAGTGACGGTGCCCACCAGTCCAGTCCCCACGACGCCAACTACCCCTCTGGGGACGACTCCTCCTTCGTTGGATGGTAATATTACAATTACTATTGGCGCACCTTTTGTTTGTTTAATTACTTTCCTTTTGAATTTTTTTTTTGTTTTAATCCTGCTTGGTTTTCTATATTGCTATATAATTGGGGTTTTCTTTCGCTTTAGACAGTGCATTATTTTATGGGAATAAGATAATCATCCCCTTACTATTAGTGAATGCATGGTTTCTTTTGGTAATTATTGTGCTTTTAACAGTTCATTGTAAAAATAGAGTTCCCAAACCCCCTTGCATCTTTTTTTTTTTGTTTGTTTTTTTTTGCTTTAACATATTTTTTTCGCAGGGCTTTGAGAGTTTCCATGAACCATAAATCCCATTCAGTCCTCTGCATGATTTTTTAAAAGCAGCAGACTAATAACAAACTTCTGACTATCCTTAAGCCTTTATATATGGGTGCTTAGTAAGTATTTTGATGCGATTTGGTTCTGAAGTGTGCTTTATGCTCCTTGTTACAGTAATGAGCCCTACAGAGCTGCCCCTGGATGCGGATGTACAGACCAGTAATCTGCTCATTACCTTCTTGAAATACAGCTCCATTGTTATGCAAGATACAAAAGGTAGGAGTTCCGTGTATGTCTCTGAACTCAGGCGTATGGCTCCACGTATCTGTCAGGTTTGCTATTGTGTAGAACAGCTGTTGTATCCAGGTACCCACGCAGCGTTCTTTGTGTAGGACTAGGCATAGCTTCCTTGTTTTGTGCTTCCTTTGACATGTCATGCAAAGAAAGGAAAAAGTTACAAGTGAACTGTGCAAAGTGTCTCTGGTGTTCTTTTTTATTATTATATTTGTTACATATTTTAAATGACCGCGTTACCTCACCTAATGCTATAGGAACAAAAACTGCTCCCATGAGAAATATTATAAATAGTCAGATGGTAGCTGATGGGTAGATGTGGAGCTGTTGTTAAATTCAGCCCAAGACATCCGCCGATGAC
Source organism: Spea multiplicata (assembly GCA_009364415.1). Classification (NCBI taxonomy): domain Eukaryota; kingdom Metazoa; phylum Chordata; class Amphibia; order Anura; family Pelobatidae; genus Spea; species Spea multiplicata. The sequence continues at coordinate 7,266 of VKOC01026866.1, forward strand.
CTCCTCCATCATACTAGCTAATCTATTCTTCACACTATGCTTGTGAATGCTTAATAACAGAGCTGGAAGTCCCATGCCATGTTTAGGTGGGATACCGCTCTCTGACGACTGTGGGTGCTGGGAGTTGAAGCTGGGATTTTTAAGGATTAAAATCCTTAATGGTGTGAATTGTATAATTGGATGTTAGTATGTTTCCTTTTTTGAGAGTGGTGCATCAAATGAAGGTAATTGTTGGGTAGTAAATACTTGTTACTTGTTTTCTTCGTATTACCATACCCTTTAAACAAGAGTATTTTTTTATTATCATTTTTACTTCCTATTTCTACCACTACAAATTGTTGTAGATTTTTATTAACTCTTCGTGAATTAATTGATTTTCTGGTGCCTGGATGACCTGTTCACTCCTTCTGTTTCCTTTGAGGGATTAAATGCACAGAGAAAGACTTTATTCTATTCTCGGCACTGTTCTGGCCAGGTCTACTGACCTCGTCACAGAGCCGTGGATGACCCCAAAGCAGACGAGGTACCCCCGACAACACCACCTCTCCTTGAAAGCAGAAATGATAATGAAACCTGTTTCCTGAGGGATACTTAGGTTTCCCAGCAACACCCCATTCACTAAATTTGAGAAGAGAAGGGGCTGTAATGGTACAGAAATTCTATTCACTGAAAAACACCATTTTTAAAAGGAACAGCTTCAGTTATGGTGGATTAATTTAACTGAGTTCATTCAAATTTCGAGAGTTTTCTAATAGGATGTCTGAAGCTGGGGTATTAGCTGTGGTCTCCCGTACCCTTTTGGCGGCTTTAAAAAACATTATTTAAGACTGTATCGCATTTGTGTTAACGCAGCACAAGAATGTTTCTGTTTTTGCTTATTGCAGATGAACACAGACTGAACAGCGGTAAACTCTGTCTCATCATTCTCACCTGCATAGCAGAGGTAATTGCCAAAATCGGGGGCTTTATTGAGTACCAGAGGGAGTGAGTAACTCTTTGCCCTGCACATTCCCATCTTCCACTGAAAGGGTTAATAAAACAGGTGTATTACTTGTTGACAGAAGCCCAAAACATGTCTGCTGATTAAAGCTCTTAAATTTTGGAAGCTAATGAGCTGAAGAAAGCCAATGTAAGATGGCAGTCTTTCCGAGCTAATTAGTCTTGTAAATCTTTCTAAATAGATGCCATAGGTAATGGCAGACTGCCAGGATAACACTGCGTTTCAGGAATTTATACCAGAAACGTGTATGTTATGGATATATCGGCCACTGGTCCAGCAGCAGTTCATTTGGACCTTTCTCTGGTACCTGCATTAGATCATATGGCATTTAATCTACTTATTCCACCATTTTTTTTAACTAATAAAACGTTACAAAATGTATATTTTCTGTTATCTAGTCTAACTCGTGCAATTTATCGTATTGCCTTGCGGTAAAATAGAATGGCTTAGTTTTAATCAACAAAGAAAATGACTTTACGTATGGTGAGGGAAGGATTTCATTGGACAAGCAGAATTGCCACAAAGAATCAGCTCGGTCCCCAAAATATATATTTTACCTAAATCGTAAAATATGCTTCCCCTTTAAACGATCTCTAAATCGTTTAAAGGGGAAGCAGCAGAGGTTATATGTTTTTTTAAAGCTTTTGATAACACAATGAAGCGCCAGTTATTGGAATATGACGTATGTTAATATTATACCCCTGTAATTTAAGTAATAAATAGGTTTTTATATATATATTTATCTATTGAAGAATTGGGGCTTGAGGGAATCACTGGTTAATTGATATATTTTCAGTATTTTTCTGCGGGGTGGAAAAAAAAAATAAAAACTTATTATTTCCTTTTTATACATGTAATTGTCTTGAAAGCCGTAGCTATTCTGAAGCATTAATTATTTAGAATCTGTCCAGTGTATATACGGGTATAATGAGACGCTCGGTGTAAATCTGTGAGATTAGAGGCCGCAAAATGTTTAATTCCGGATGACAGCTGCCCAGTAACTCCGAAGCGTCTGTCAGAAAGTAGCACATGCTATCACAGAATGTTGTCTGTTTAGCGATCAGCCAGTAAAGCGCGTCTGCTCTGTGTGTTTGTACACAGGACCAATATGCCAACGCTTTCTTACATGATGACAACATGAATTTCCGCGTAAACCTTCACAGAATGGTGAGTGTTGTTTGCAGAGAAGATGCTCCTATGCAGGACCGATAAATATTTGTGATCAACCTTCTGACTGTGATAGAAGTGTATCCGATTGTGTCGTGGAAAGAAAATGAGCAAATTTAGTAAAGATGATAACCTTTATAGGCTAACTGAATTGCATTAGATTGTAAGCCTTCAAGACTATTCCAGGATCTTCTTGGATTCAGAGCTCCTTGAGTCCTGGGACCGTGTCCTATTCCCACGGTTACTATCCAAGGATGTTATTTAAATTGGAGAGACGCTCTTTGGTCAAGTAGCCATCAGCCAAGTGGTGGGTCGGCTATTCTAGGTTTAATTATATTTCTACAATAGTATTATCCTGAGGTCCTGACATTCTTCAGAACTACTCATTCCTTTTTTTTTTCCTTGGAAGCAGGCAATAAAAAATCCTTTTCTTTATAAGAAATAAGGCTTTTAGTGTCACATTTTGAATGATAGAGGTTTCATTATTTCAGACAACAACATATAATATTAATAAAAACTTTGACCTAAAGAGACTTTCTTGCAGCTTTATCTCTCCATTATAACGGAAAATTGCCTTTCTCTAGTCAAGTGTTAGTCAAGTGTTAGCGAGTGATTAGGAATGTTCAATATGACACTTTTAGACATCTCTCTTCCTCTGTTTTTGCTTTTAAATGATTGTTTTTTTCTGTAATCATAATCCTTTCCAGCCCATGAGGCACAGGAAAAAACCAGCTGAAAAAAGCATCCCGTGCCGCCCTCTGGTGTGTGCCGTACTGGGTAAGTAAGTTGAATTCACTGTGCGGTTTTCTAGAATGGGTATAAGACTTCCACAGGGTTCTGTTTGAATGGAGGTGCTGGGTGGATAGGTAGCGACGTTTCTCTGTAACACTAAATGCATTCGATCATTGTTGCCCCATATCTTAAGATGGAAACATCGTGGCTGCATGCCATTAAATTAGTGCTGTGATAAAATACTGTATTTGCTCAATTATAAGATGACCCCCCAAAATGTGAATATTAATTTAGGAAAAAAGAGTCTGAATATAAGACTACCCTATAGGAAAAAAGTATTACTAGTAAATATTAGTAAATATTAATTCACATGTAAACATTTTTTTCATATTTAGTAAAAACTATTTTTTTTGGTTTGTTTTTATTTCCTTTTATTTGCCAACCGGCCCCAGTTATGCACATCTGCCCCCCAGATATGCCTTATATGCCACTCTGCCTCCCTGATATGCCTTTTAACCCCCTATAGGCCACTCTACCTCCAGAAAACCATTGAACCCCCCATGACACTCTTACCCCCCTCGACTTACCAGTGCATCCATTTACTTGTGACCGATACTTCAGACTCCCTGGTGTGTAGTGGGGCAGCCGGTGGAGCTCTGTGCTGGGGCTTCTATGGTGGAGCACCGGAAGGTCATGTGATGCCGGCTCTCAGTCATAGAAGCCCAGGAAGAAGTGTCAGCAGCAGCGGAGGTTGTCTGTGGAGAGGAGGATCCAGGTCCTCTGCAGCGCAGCAGGGGTTCTGGATCTTAGACTTGTAATCAGACCTCTATATAAGACTATGGGTATTTTTCAGTGCATTTGCTCTGAAAAAAACCTTGTCTTATTATTGAGGAAATACGGTATATAGATCATATACACAGTCTGGAGCCGTATAAATGGATAGCCTTTGGCAGAGTAAATATATAAATATTAATGTTTTACTATTTTATCATATATTTATATTCATAAATATATATTTTAAAGATGTATTTGCCTCTAGCTATTTCACGGGTTATTTCCCATGATATGCTGCATTTTTCCAATCTCAGTACCCTGTCTCGTTTCCGGATTTTCACTGGGCTTGCTGGTTCTTAAGAGCTTCTCTGCTGGATGTAACCCCTCTGGTGCCTCATTTCTGCTCGTTCTCCTTGTGTCAATGGGTTTCCAACTCTGAAAAATGCCCTCTTGGGCTCCATCATTCAATTTCAGCTCAGCCCAGAGACACAAAGCATGGTGGATGGTGCCGTGCTGTCATGTTGGAGGTTCACAGCACATCGGCATATGCATAAAACTAAATTCCGTTATTACAGAGGGACCGCTCATTCATTTCACTCCGGGTTTTAGTGAAAGTGTAAAAAAGCCGAGCAAGCTGAGGCAGACGTGCCAAGGAGCATTGTCTATAAATAAGTATTCGGAACAGCTTCCTATATACCCTACTGGTGCTTGCAACGACGATCTGGAAAGGTTATGTGCTTCTGAAGAAGAAGATTACAGCAGGGTCTGATGAATTGCCGTCAGTAGGGAACAGGCAATCACGGTGGGCACAATGGCTTCTCGTGCTGTGTCTCTGTATTGGGCAATGAATGGTTCATTCACAGAAACACAGGTAGGCTTGATATAGACTCCCGTTATTTTTAGCTGCTTCAGTTTCCATGGAGATCATTCACCTCCTCCTTCGGATGGCAGCTAGGAGTTTATGACTCTAATGCTTTTCTGAGATTGTCTTACATTTTAAAATAAAAAAAGCAGAGCACGGGTCATATATATAACTACGAGGCAAGAATAAAAATGAAAAAGTGCAGCCCGTGCCCCTTTGTTCATTACCGCATGCCATACTGATATATCCCTGTCATAAATATAAGGCTTCTCTTCACAAACTAACAAGCACTTAATTGCTTTTCTAGATTTGATGGTGGAATTCATTGTGACTCATATGATGAAGGAGTTTCCTATGGATCTCTACATGTAAGTAATACCAAGTTGCAGTGAAAACTCATATTGGAGTCAGTGGTCAGGGGGCTAGAGGTGGCTGCGCTTTCAGATATATTACAAGAGCTCTGCCAGCAATTGATTAAGGATGATATATGAAGGGATTTAACAAAGCACAAGAGGGAAGTTTGTTTTAAAGAAGAAGAGGTGTTCGGAACATGCTGTAATAGAACACCACAGGTTCAGAGGCTACGGTGTAACAGAAGGACATTCGTTCTATCAGCAATGTCCTAGAACGGTGGTACAAACTCCCAGGAGAAGTGGTCAACACAGTATATACGTAATGTAAATATGGGACATGCATTGAGCAAGCTAAATGTCAGACAATCCAAGATGCAAATAAGGTTTGAGTTTTTAGCAGCAGGAACCAAAAAAAAGACAGATTGGGTTATAAAAGCTTTTATTTAATTGATATAATTGATATGTAACGTAATTATATAGCACAACCAAATTGGTCTTGTTTTCGCCCATGGATGTGAATGAGTTGCAAAGTCATCTAGCTGTATACATAACCGCAAAAAAGCATGTTTTTAAAAATGTTTACTAAGCACCCGTCTAAGCTTGTGGAGCAGACATGCAAGTCGGTAAGCATGCTACACGGACCCCATTTATCATTAAGAGGGAAGTTTCTTTGTGGAATGCTTGCCTTCCCCGGATTTAAAATACTCTGCAGCACTGCTTGGTTCCTACACGTTGGCCTGATGGGCTGTTGGGCAGTGTAGTGAGATATTGTCCTGCATCAGCGCTACAGCAGAAAACAATTTAAACACTTTAATGTCGCTGACACCCCTACGTTTATTAATATGCATTCTTCCAAAATGATACTACTTCGTCAGTGATCTGAACTTTCTTTCTGCTGATTGGCTGCTTAAGCTGCG
>VKOC01026867.1:0-28811 GCA_009364415.1 Spea multiplicata
TTTATCCTAATCCCTTTTAGCTGGGTGAAACATCTAACGTGTAAAGGCTGCAAAAACTGCCTAAGGTCAAAAAAAGCAATTTCCACAGAAAGGCTAAAATGCCAGAAAAAACTCCATAAAAAACGCAGGAAAATGCAGTGGCAGTTTTCTTGGCGTTTTTACTGGCGTTTTTCATCAAGAAAAAAACGCAGCACAAAAACCCAAGTGGAAACCTAGCCAAACACTGGCAAAAAGCCACCTTGTTACTCATATCAGTTATATCACAACGTTTTTATGGACCATCCATGACAAAAGTCTCAATCATTCAGTGTAGGGCTGGTAGGTAAGGTAAATCATCCCAGGAATTAAAAGCTTAATACATGGGAATACATTACTTTGTATTGAGGTAGAAATTACAGCATTCTTTTACTGCTCCAAAAAAGCTCACTTAATTGGGTTCATAAAACTGACAACCATAAAAGAACCATGCGCTTGCGATGTTTATATGCACGAGTCCATTAACGTGCACAGCCATAACAGAAGTCAAACTCTGCCTTTACATCATATTATTGTGAAATTTCTCTTGCAACAAACAGTGGTTCCAGACTTTGAGACGACCCAGTATGGTCACAGCTGCTTGGCAAGAATTATGATATTTTTAATGAAAACCATGTTTTTTTTTTTTCTGAATATTTTAGTCCTATATGTCATTATAATGCTTAAAAGTGCTTCACTGATGTTTTTTTTTTTACTTTTGATAGGTATGAGCAACATATTTAATCACAGATACAATCAGTACTTTCCACCTCTTTTCATGCAAATCATCATTAATTTCCTATTTCTCTTAAATCTTAATAGTTAATAGTATGTTTTCTGCAGCATATCTTAAACAAGGTGTACTTAGTACTGGTGTTTCACAATGGGTACAGCATGTTGAATATCTTTCATTGTGACCTTTATGGAGATTGTAGAGTTTTCATACTTAAAGCAAGGAATTTAGGTTTTTGCAGTGCCATACCAATATTGGGTGATCTGGTACCAGCTACCATCATTCAATTAACAGAAATGAATGCAGTTTTTTTTATTAAAAAAAAAAAAAAAACATTTAAAATCAGAATACCAAACAATGGAGTTGATTTCACTGGTGATTCTACTACCAATAATGTAGATCATCTGGGGTTTTGGTTTTTTTTCTTTTTTAAAGCAAACCTGGTATGTGTATTCAATGATGCCAAACGTTTATAGCTTCTGAGATTATGATCCGCCAGTTTTTTTTTCACTTTCAACATTGTTGATCACCTATTCTCGTCCTACCAAAAAATCTTTAAAAAAGCAGTCCATATCAAGAACAGACAGGAATCAGCTTCAATAATAAAACACTAAGTGAACTTCATAAACCGTAGGATATGTGTTAATTATTTGCAATAGGACTTGTCATCCTTGTTTTTATATATAATGAAAGAACCAGTGAAAGAAATGTTTTTTCTGTAGTTTCACCCCACATAGTTGAAATACTTCATAGTACCCCGCTCACTAATTTTTCTGACGCTGGAACCCAACCTGTTACACAAGCTTTCATGCAGTGCTTATGTTTAGAAGGATCTTCTCAGAAAACCCAGTTCCATTTAAGGGAAGTCTGGCAAGGGCGGCAGTTGAAGGCAATCAATTGTGTTTTCCTGCAATTTAGAGAGAGTTCCAATGCGCCGCACTCCGCCACATCTATCATACTGCATTGCAAATGGGACATGAGCGATCAAGCATACAAGCTAAGCCTATGCAATGCGGAGTGATGGACAACAAATAGGTGACATGGTTCCTCTGTTTTGGAGAACAAGCCTTTATATCATACCAAAAGCATGCTTAGTAGAATCGTTGACTGTGCTTCCACCTTGAGGCCATAATCGTTGCCAAAATTTACTTTGTATATCAACGTACAGCCAGAAATACTTTTCTGTGCCCCAAATATGACATGTTCTTCTGAAAGACTTTAATCAGTGACATCATACTGAAGGATGTTATGTTGGTCAGGAAGAAAAAAACTGCTTAGAACATAACAATGTATGTAAATCTTCGGCATTTAACTTTCTTTACAGACTGGCTTACTTCCCTTCGAGCACAAAAGCAAGCATCTTGAAATGCTCTTGGAATATCGGTCTGTACTGCACTATGTACCGTATACGCAGCCTTGTACAGTCCTATGTTTAACATAGAAATAGGAAACATATGAGTACCCATAACTTGCTAATTCAGAAATTAAATACACAGTTAACACCAAACACGGAGTGTTAGGAAATATGTTGTACGCAGATTTTGTGCACAACATATGTCTTATTACGCTATATATCTTACAGAAACTCAATGATATAATAGCTAGGTTGGAAGCTCAATCCCACTCACTCTCTTTAAATATGCATGTTTATGTGTATAACGCCGTTTAATATGCTTTTAACCCCTTAATGACAAAGCCTGTACATGTACGGGCTCAAAATGCATTGTCTTCAATGGGTTTAGGGACCGCCCATTGTCTTTAAGGGGTTAAAACACTCTGTATATTGGTTACCTCTATATTTTCATGCATAAAGCAGCCACATCTGTTTATTATGATTTTACTTGGATTGAAATAGCTACTCTTGTCTCTAAAATAAATAACAGGTTTGCAGCCTGTTTGATGAACATGTATTATCTTTATTGTGTAAAGAGATCCTGAATATAAAAGAATGCTAAATACTTGAAACTATCTAGCCATGAAATTTCAGGCACAAGTGCAGTTTCATAGACTACATATTTAGAGAAAATAATGTATCCGTCTATATAAAGTGATCCTGTAGTCATAAAGAAATATTGAAATGCATGTTTTCTTTACATGAGAACAGATTCTGTAATATTCACCAACAAATATGTGTAAGTTTATGTGTCCTAACAGGGCTCATTAAATTAAAAGTAAATATATGTGCGGTTTCATATTAGGATGGAATGAGCAATTTTCCAGTATATGAAGCTTAATTACTTTTAAAATTGTTACTGTATTTCTTCTTATCTATCTCACTGAAGCATGTAGTTTTAATTGGCTGGTGTCCTTTCTAGCTCTTTTTTTTGCTAGTAAAATGCACATTTTATTGGGTGTTGCATGGACTCTTTTTAATGCTCTGAGCAATATGGACTGGCTTATGTATTGTAATTATTAGGGGCCGCATCAATGGTTTCTAGCGATGCGCCAATTTCCAGGTTCGATATGAAGCCACAGCTCATGAATGATGCCGTGCTTGACAACAAACTTTGGCTGAGCCAGGCTAGAGTTTGCCCTGGCCATCCAGCTATTTCTTTGGAATTCCAATAGCTAAGAAGTCTACAGTTTGATTATTGTAAAAAAAATTAAAAACTTTTATTCCCAGGATGTCCCGCACTTTAGAATCAGCAATGTAGAGTTAAACAGGAGAGGTAACTCTATAACAAGCAGTGTTCATTAAATATCTAAATCATAAGAACGTCAGTTATACCTCACAATGTCCCCTGGGTAGAGGTGAAAATTATTCTGCACCAATAGTGAAATAAAAAGTTGCCAGTCAATTTAAGAGTGAACTCAACTGACGTAACGTGACATAAGTCTCTTCCAGAGCACCTTTTATATCCATTTATATGCAAGTTGTTTGCAGATTGATAAGCGTTCCTGAAACTTTAACCCCTTCATGACAAAGCCCGTACATGTACGGGCTCAAAATGCATTGTCTTCAATGGGTTTAGGGACCGCCCATTGTCCTTAAGGTGTTAAGTTTTTTGTTGCACTTGGGCATATGTGAGTGTAGTTAAAGAGTGTAGTGTACATGTGAAGTCATTCCTCCTCTGTTATTCCAATGTAACAAAAATGTTAACTCTGTAGTGCCACATAAAACTTAAAATGTTTAAGTTCAAGTAAGCCCAGTATTAATAAGCCTTTTCTGTGGCTTTGGGTGGAAAGTATTTCAACCTACCAGTGTCTTACATTTATGTCCATGGCTACTGACTACATTTAAGCGGTAACTTTAGGAATCTGAGAATAGGGCAACATTTGATTTATGTAAAGAATAATTTCTTGAAAGGCTTTCAATATTCAAACTTAATAATGATGATGCGTCTAATGCCATGTTTGGTTACACAAGTGTTAAATTCAGCAGATGCTTAACCTTTTAAATTGCACATAAACCCTCTGGTGCAGTGCACCCTTTTCTCCCACACCACTACCTATCATAATACCTTAGCCATTTTTCTTTCTTTGCTGTCTACTTCCCTACGCTCTCCAGAAGTGGGATCTATTGATGCCATCCTCATTAACTGAAAAGTGGACAGAGCAAGGTGACTATTATCCATTTCTGGAGGCTCTCAGCTCCATTCCAAAAAAAAAAAAAAGCCTATAGGTTTTATGGAACATCATCAGTTCAATAAAGTGTGTCTCCCTGCCACAAAACCCTGAATCATGAGGCTGTCTGCTAGACTTTGCTTCCCTGTTATGCAGTCACTATTTTTGAGAAGTTCTTGGCTGCCAGAGCAAATCCTTTTCTTCTGTGATAACAAGCAAATCAGTGGAGACTGAAGGATTAAATTGAACCTGATAGAGATGGACAGAAAAAAGAAAGACTGTGCGAAGCCAAGAGCAGAAAAGAGAACAGCAGGAAACAAAGTGAAGAATGGAGAAGCAACAGATAGGGAAATAAGATACACAGTAAAATAAAAACACCAGCTAGAACATCATACACTGTGCTAAACTTTAAAATAAAAAATGTATACTAAAGTACCAGGATAGCAGATGGCTCTGTTTTAACCCCTTAAGGACAATGGGCAGTCCCTAAACCCATTGAAAACAATGCATTATGAGCCCGTACATGTACGGGCTTTGTCATTAAGGGGTTAATAAAGCAAGAGATTACAAATACAGAGCAAACACATTATGCCGGTGTGTGTGCATTGATCTGGTTATTGTGATGAAACCGCCTTTGTGTTGTTTTTAGGTTTTCCTGATGCATTCTACAAAATATTGTCCCAAAGCATTATTGTTTAGTAAGAGTGCATACATATTGTGTCTAGTAAGATTTGCAACTCTGCGGTTGAATGTGCTGTGCTAAATATAAAGCAATCACCATAGCAACCAATTAAGGTCCCTGTTGATTGTTCCACATTTAGCACCTGCTCCCAGAATAGGACTCAATAAATATGGCCCCTTGTGACACAATGGAAGAGATACATAAAAGTGTCTTGACATATAAAACGATTATGCGTGACAAAAAAACAAAACACATTTGCAGTAAGCTTCTCCAAAAAAGAAAATTACTCAATTGTTATATAAGGACTACAAACGTACACTATTTTAGATAACTTTATTGCACCAAAATTCACAAGTACTGATTGGCATTACCCATCATCGTTTTCAAATAGTTGAAAAAGAGCAAAAACAAATGGTTATGTTGATTACTGTCATATACAAAATCCCTTTAGATGTAAAAATAAGGAATCACACTTAAAGTTAGATTTTGCACCATTATTTGGCATTCCACCAATGTGGCCCCTCACAGATTTATCTGACATGATGATTTATGAATTATTGAAGGTCAAGCAAAGACCGTTAATGGAAAGTGGAGGTGGATCAAGGGCCCTGTTTTCTATTGATACTCTGCATAGCATTCCCATTGGTATCGTTCAGTCCTGCCCTATCCTTCCATTGGCAGGACTTTTTTGGTTTCTTGTCTCTCCAATTACTGTCTTACTGATCTCTGGTTTCAATGTTAATTTTTTTGTGCATTCCTTGCTTGCCTCAACTAGTTCTTGGTGGAACTAAACTCTTATTAAAATAGCTATTTTTACTTAGCTATCTGGACTTCTGGACAGCCGGTGATCAGTGGCATCTCACCTTAATTTAAAGAGAGATGGCCTGGGAGCCAATGGTCCCACAAGGGTCAAGCAGTCTCCTGAGTAATACCACACCGGTGAAAAAGGACAATTACATAATTATGATATGCAGTAAATGGTAAAGTAATAATAATGCAGGTAAAACAACAGTGATACCCACTGAATCCGAAGTGATAGGAACAGAGATTAACAGATTGATTTAAATAATTCAGTGTAATAATTAATTTCCCTTAATTTAACTGAGGCAGTGGTCATACAGTGCAAAATCAAACCATTTAATACATTTAATGCTATAGCGTCTCTTAGACGCATTTAATTCTATGTCAGCTATGAGCTCAGGAGTGGTAAATTATAGAGCTATTCTACTAGTCAATTCCTTGTGATACATCTGCCACGAGCCCATTTCATTAGCATCTGACATCAAGAATATTTGTTGGCAAACCTCCTGAAGCACTTAAAGGTTATGTCAGGTTTACGGTTTTTTTTTTCTTATTTATTTTCAGAAGAGTAAACTTGGCCTCTTTTTCTAATGGAAACACGTTTAGAGGAAGTACAAACTCTTTGAAATAGTTCCCTCTGATCTTCCCCTCTGGGAATTCCAGAAAATACTCACATCAAAAAATAATGCTTTGATGAGCACCCATACGTGTTTACAGATAGATATCTAAGATGGCTAAGTTGTTTGTAGGGTCTGGTGAAGGATATAAATGTGTCACATTTTTGCTGTGTCAATAGGATTCTCGATAAGGCAAATGAATAGGGATTCATTGGATTTAGAGAAGATGGAGTCTTTTCAAGTTTATACTGTTCATCGGACCAATATAGGAAAAAAATGTAAAGTCAAACAAGCTTTTGAAACCTCAGAAGTCTCTTCCTCAGATAGAAACATAGAAACATAGAAAGTGACGGCAGATAAGAGCCAGAAGGCCCAACCTCTGAGTACTCTCCTTTAGTACTTGCCCTTATCCTATATCTAGCTTGGCATTATGCCTATCCCATGCTTGCTTAAATGACTTTACTGTATTAACATCTACCACTTCCACTGGGAGGCTATTCCATGCATCCACTACCCTTTCCGTAAAGTAATATTTTCTGATGTTACCATTAAACCTTTGCCCCTCTAGTTTATGCTTGTGTCCTCTTGTTGCGGTTTTATTTCTCCTTTTAAATAAACTTTCTTCCTTTACTTTGTTGATTCCCTTTAAGTATTTAAATGTTTCTATCATATCCCTGTCCCGTCTTTTTTCCAGGCTATATAGGTTAAGATCCTTTAACCTGTCCTGGTATGGTTTATTTTGTAATCCATAAACCATTTTAGTAGCCCTTCTCTGAACTTTCTCCAACATATCTATATCCTTCTGGAGATACGGTCTCCAGTACTGTACACAATACTCCAAGATGGAATAATTAGATCTGAGGAAGAGCCTCCAAGGCCCTGAAAGCATATGAGACATTTCATCTTGGCCCAATAAGAAGTATGGATTTGGGGTCAAAAATATGGTAACACTAGTATTTTAAATTAATTACCCAAACTCTGGCAGCATATCGGTTTAGAATGCTTGATGCGTTCAGCTAATTTCTCCAGTTCATAAATTTGGACCATGATTTCATGAGTGTAAAATACACATGCACACATTTATCTTTTTTTATACACTCTCCCCACACCACTCACTTATCACTACTGCTATACAACTCATTTTCTGCACTCAGACTTCTGTCTCGCTTGCTTCTGTCTTTCCATGGTGTGCTCTGCTTGATTTTTCTCTAACGGCTCTTTCTTTTTACTCTATCCCGGAAATTTTTTTTCTAGTTGACCCAAAGAGCGGATTTTAAGTAACCAGAATGCTGTCTATGCCATTCTCACTTTTCTCTAGATGAGCTTTTAAAGTTCTGTACCTGGGGTGGCTACTATGCCAAACCTACGGCCATATTTGTCCCAAGTGCCCTTATGAATGTCTTTTGAGAGTGCTGGTTTGTCAAGAAGAAATGATGGATGATGCTTTTCACCGCATGCAGCAGATAGATTGGGCCCACTGTAGAATTGCAGTGTTAGCAACCCCCGTCTAATACTGACAGCTTGTTACTGTACAAAAGACACCATCCCACAGAATCTGTCTTATTATAGTCAAAGTGGCAGTACATATAAGTGAAGGTGCAACCTGTGGTGAGTTTTTTTATGTAAATCTGATGTATGCAATGAAGCCGGTGATGATACCTTTATACTGAGCTAATTAAATATATTTAAGACAGGTTATTGAAGAGAAAACCTGCTTTGTATAGTCAGGGTTGATTTGTTCTAATATATCTATGCGTAGGTTTAATTAAAGCCAGAAAAATCTAATGAAGGGATGAAGTACAAGAAGAACAGGCATTGCATGTGCAGGCAATGACAGGGACTCCATAAAGTGGATGTAAATGTGCATTTAAAGGGAATGCAAGAGTCCCAGAAAATCTTTGGAAATCGGTAAGTGTGAGAAAAAAATACATAGTTTGAAATTGAGTGTCCACATATCCATGATGTATATATATATTATATATATATATATATATATATATATATGCTAATTTTACATAAATCTTAATTAATAATGCTAGATGACAGCCTCTCAAAAGCATAGTTAAGAGCCATTTGGCCCATCCAGGTTTGTAACCTCAGATCCTGTCAAATTGGTATAGGCTAAGAATGTGCCACAGGCATGCAATAATTAAGAAAGTAACTGCGACAAGTGATTTTAAGTGTCAATTAATATTTTTTTGTAAATTGTAAATGTCTCCTTGATCTTTAAAGGCCTTTTAATATCCGCATTTGGAGATAACAAGGTGTTCTGTAACATTTTGTTTCCAATAACATATCATCTATGGGTTTTGCCCTTTTGTAGGGTCCCCACACTTCATTTAGTACCTATAAAATACAAATGTATAATGAAATATTTGGTATCCATTACTGGAAATATGTGTAGTTGGGTGGCAGAGACTCATACCCTGTCTCCTCCTTGCTAATTATACATCATATGAAAAAGGAGCCTCTTAGGTTGGGTTGGTGTGAAATATCCTGGGAGAGTCTGAGGAAGCCCCGACAAATGTCAGAGTGGGAGTATATCAACAAAAATAAGTATAAAATGAGTGCAGTTTAATAGTTGTTTAGACATTTCTATTATAAATCTAAAATTAAAGGCATATAAGTAGAGTAAGGCCCATGGTGTCCCTACAGGTCTAAGAGACCCCTCTGAGGTTGTGAGAGGGATGAGATACAGGTTCCTCTTGTTATGTTTTATCGCTTAGCTTTGTTAATATATAACGATAACTTTCATCACTTGCGTCACAGAAGGGGACGGTTAAATATTTTTGCTTTAGTTATGGTTATACAGAAGAGGGACTCCTTAAATAACATATACAGTGAAATCTCCGAGCATATGTCGAATGACAGGTGTAACCCCGACTACTTGTCAGAATGTTTAAATGATTCATGTCTAGAGAAAGGTTGGCTCCAAACAAAAGAAATAGACCTAGAGGGGTTTGTAACTCAAAGCCATGAAGCAAATGAATACTACATTTGTGGCCTACTGCAAATCAAAGTGATCCATTGTTTTAAAGGTAAAAGTTTGCTCAAGGGTTCTTTGTTATTCAAGAAATGGCCTTTTAAGCTGTAGACAAGTCAAATCATTGCAGCTGTTCAAGTATTTTTTCTCATTTTTGTTACACATTTGGCCAAAAATATGTGGACACCCCTTCTAATCATTGAGTTTAGGTGTTTCACCCAAACTCAAAAGGTGTATAAAGTCAAGCGCGTAGGAAACCATCTCCACAGACAAACATTGGCAGTAGAATGGGTGGTACTGAAGAGCTCAGTTACCTTAAACATTGCACTGCCAAAGTAAGCTGCCTTTGCCACAAGTCAGTTTGTAAAAAGATCTGCCCGGTCCACTGTAACGAAGATGAAAAATCTAGGAGTAACAACAACTCAGCCAGGAAGCACTAGACCAGTGCTCCTCAATCCACTCTTCAAGGCGCATGTAACAGTCCAGGATGTAGGTATACTGTTGTGTGTCTATGGTGTTTAAGGTGTTTTTGTTGTTTAATTTTGCAACCTCTGAGACACACCTGAGTAATGCCTAAATCCTGGACTGTTAGGTGTGCCTTGAGGAAAAGGTTGAGGAGCAACACTTAGAGTGGCCAATTTGCAATTTTGCAGTTTTTGCTCTCTAGTATATCGCCATTAAAATCCTATATTATATACAGGTTATTTAGCTAGTTTTTTTCACTCTGACAGTGTTAAAAGGTTTTCATAAGGCTTGATACTGGAACCATTTGGTTGCCATTATTAGCAGATCACTACAATACAATAATTGTGATGGACTATTAAAGGTTACTATTTTGAAGAGTCCCAGATATTTGCTTGATTAGAGGTTAATTTAAGTTGCTTCCTCTTTTTGGTTGTCTTGCAATAACATAAGTAGTGTTTTGAGCTGCACACCGCAAATCAGCTCTATTTAACTTAAATTAAATTGTTATTTAATTTAAGAGTGTATGTGGTGAATACTAGAAGACCCATTCAAAAAGTACAGAAAATAATCTTGTGACATAAATGCTGCTTAACCCTTTCATGGCCATTTGTAACTTTTCAACACAGCATATTACTTAACCATATATATATATGGCATTTTCTGTCTGAATCCATTTTTATACTAAGGTGCTTAAAGTAATCAGGCATTTACATATCTCAAAACTTCCCAGGCTATTCCTTGATATTACATATTTTGATCTTTCAAAAGAACAGGAACTGGAACAACTTTGCTATTATTGGAATGAATGCAAAGTACAAGTATTGGAAAAACAGTAACACTAAAACTAATGAAATAGTAATGACAGGAAATACGTCTCTGGGACAAAAAAAAAACCTGGTATAACTAATTCTTAGACTGTATTGTCATCTTAAGTAGCTTGTAGCCTTAATCATAACTTTTCAAGAAGTCAAAGTGATTTTAAAGGCATAATACAAACTTACAGAAAGAATCATGTACAAGTTGTCCTTTCTATATGTGACCAGCACTGTCTGTGGGTAGAAAAGATCTAAAAAAATAAATTTACAGAGCTAAATCCTTTATGTACTGGAGGTACTTTGTTATGGTTTGCAATGCATTTCAAACCACATTAGCTTAAAATTTACATAACTTTCCCACAAACACTGCAAAGATTACATTGGCCACAATGTACCCAGCAGATGGACAACCTAAATGAGAATGAGAACCAATACAGGAAAACAAGAAAGGCAAATTAAATTAGCCCATATAAAATTCATAATGGGGGGGTAAGGATAAGCGAATGACATTATTGGTCTCTTATTTTTGAATCCTTAATTTAATCAATAATCAATCAATTACTAAAATTATCATCTTCTTGGTTAATTAATTAATTGGCGGAGGTGTGAGCAACATATTACTTTTAAAATATGTTATCCTCTGTAGAAGAAATTTAGGGGTTAAGGGTTTTCAGTGTGGCCTGCTAAAGCGTCTAATCAAGTTACTGATGAAAAGTTTCATTAGGTTCCCATTGTACGTTGATCATTCTCTAGTGGTTGGAGTATCATCCTTACCTGTGATGAGTGGCTTTAATACCTCTCTAATACACTGCAATAATTCTGCAATCATCCGATCTTGGAGACAAATGAGTCTATAACCCATTGTTCACGCCATAAAGTAAGCCCTACAAAACCCACCTTCTATTTCACAATCTGTCTAAAGATAATATGTCCTGATAATGGAGGTACACTGGTTTTTGAAGCAATGAATACAACCAGCCAAGAAAAACAGTAAAGGTACATAAAAGAATCAAGCACTTACGTGACACAATTGGACGAGGACGCATGGAATGGACGGGGCTTAGTAACAAAGGCAAGCCTCTGATTGGCCGGAGAAAGACAGGCGATGAGATGGAGAGCTAAAGGCAGAAGTGGCCCTGAGAGAAGAATTACAGTATGGACAGACAGACAGTACAATAAAACAAAAAGAGGGAGTGAAACATGTAGTGGTTACCCTTAGCTCCAGGCCTGAACCAGCCAAGTTATTAAACACAGCTTAACTGACTGGGTTACTATAACATGGCATACACCATAGCTTTGACTAATCTCTGTTTCTATTGGAATTAAAATGAATAGACACATGAAAAAAGACATAGAGCTAAAGGGCTTCCAGACACAAATAACAAATTCTGGTGTTTTACCTTTCTCCACCCCACCTTATCCAAATGAAAAGGCTATACATATCAAACTAGAAAGGACACTTACTGGGTACTCTGTTGATGGCCTTTAGAGGTCGAAGGACACGCACAGTACGGATAGCAGAAAGGTTAATATTCTGGAGATCCAGGGAATATTCTACCATTCTAAAGTAAAAAGAGAATATAGATAAATCATTAGGTGGAACAGATATGGATTATAGCTGAAAGAGAAGTTTAATCATGTTAAGGTAGATATATTTACCATCTTTAATATCCCTTCCAAAAGAATCATATTGGAGAAATGACAATATCAACACAATCGCTTGGCGTCACCTGGTGAGGCGACGCTTCTAAGGGTCTCCAGGCCACTCAGAGAACCTCTGGATCACGGGAGCTGCATTGGAGCCTGCCCACTTCCTTTCCAACCATGGTGTAATGTCAGTGGGACCACCCACCGACATCAGCAGACCTCCCAACTGTGGTTCGGATAGGGACAAATGCATCTGAAATGAATACTGGCCCTAGGCAATAGATCAAAAGGGCAATCATAGCCTGTGCGAGGATAACACCTCAGCCCTTTTTTTTCTTATCTTGGACAGAAAGGTGTGTTATGGGTATACTATTCAGCCACCAAGGTCAGACAGGCCGGGTCAGCAACAGGAGAGCACAAGCCGAAACAAAGTCAGAAGACTAAGAGCAGGTCAAACAAGTCGGGTTGGTTACTGGAGATGGCGGTAATAAGTCAATTTAGGAAACAAGGAACAAGGTTATGATCCACAAAACTATGTGATCAGACGTCGGGACCCTGAGTGGCAGCGTCGGAAACATCCCCGGGAACCGTCCACGCGGTAGCCAGGCCAGAGTTCCATAGCCACGGCTGGGTAAACCCCGGTCCTAGAGATTGGTAATAAAACCAAGGTTCCAGAACAAGCTTCCTCTCTGTAACTATCTCCGAGTGTTGCCCACCATGTGCTTAATGTACCCTTAAAAGAGCAACATGGTGGGGCAAAGGGCATCTGTAGCGATACTGTTCAAATTGACAGCGGCATCGCCGCGGTTCCTAGCCTCCGCACAGTTCCCTGAATTTGTGGCTAGGTCCCGATCAGGCGCCAAGCAGGGGGAAGATGGGATCCGACCAACATTAGGGTTATACAGGGTCTGTGAGCCTTTAATCCTTGTGAAAACTACAGGGATGGGGTGTAACACAGGAAACAGGTATGGGGCCAAAATAACATAAGTGATAAAGAGGTGGGCTGTCACAGTATACTAAATCAAAACTGTTTCATAGTAGTTAATGCCTATGGATAATTTTAGTGGAATAATCTCTTTAGTTACCCAACCAGATTTGGGGTTCCATCCACCAGTCAAATGGAAACAGGACATTGTTTTTAGACTGGGTCAGAATGCCCGGGGATTGGGTTAATGAAGTGCCCATAAAGGAATCTTTGGCTCCCGAGTCCACAATGGCTTGTTGAGTGGTGGATTTAGGCTTCCACTGCAGAGAAATAGTTGATGACAAGTGTTGAGGCATTCCGCCAATCGTTAAACTGTGTGAAGAAGAGGAAGTCGGTTTGCCTCTGGAAGCCAATTCAGGGCAAGCATGAACTAGATGAACAGAACCACAATTCAGACATAGGTTCTTCTTAGTGATTTCTCAGGTGCCGTTCAGGTAGCCTCTGGTCGACCTCAGCTACTAGGTTTATCATGTCTTACCCTAGGAAGTCCCACAAAAGCCGGTTTGTCCTTTAACATATCCAACAACTGATTTTGTAGTGCAGGTTTCTTATACTCAACTTCCTTATCCTATCTCTGAAAATCACTTATGTATTCTTCCACAGGCCCTACACCCTTGTCTTAGTGACTGTATATCAGTCTGAGGGTCATCACGCAGAAAACAGACCAAGTATTCAGAACAGGACTGTTGGGACGGACCCAAAGTTTGTGGAATGCCTTTCCAGAAGAGTGGAGGCTGTTATAGTGAAATGGGGCCATATTAATGTAAATGTCCATGGTTTTGGATTGGTATATCCAAAATGCTCATATAGGTGTGATGGTCAGATGTCCTCTCAATGCTTTTGGTCATATAGAGTATTTGGCACTCTAGAGGTTAATGAATTAAACAGTCAAATTTGAGGCCAGTTGCATATTGGGATACATCTTCCTCTCAGCAGAAGAATTAAATTTAAGTGGAAATATTTTCTTTCAAGTAACATTAAAACTGCCATACGGTGTGTTAAATAAAGTTAACACAGCATATAGTGTGGGTATTTGTTTGACTATAAGAGTTCAAGAGGCTGTTAACCCGTTAGGGAATCGATGCCTCGCTATCCTTGGCAATAGCAATCTGTACCGGTATGAGAGTGTATAGTAAGTGGTACAGCCTTTGATAAGGCTTTTCATTTTGTTTTTTAGGCAGGCTAGGTAGGGATTTTTGTGTTGAACACCAGAACACTTAAGGCTGGCTCTGGGTATAATATTAATACAGTATATGGAATTATGGTTGGGCACGTATGTAATGTTAAAAAAAGCATGAACTGTACTTTACACAGAAAGAAGTGGGATTCTGGTAGACAATTTGTCCCCCCCCACCTCTTCTATGCTATGTTTATGTTTCTTAATCCGGAGTGCCATATTAAGCTAATTTTAACACTGAAAGGCAGGCTCCCACAATGTCTTGCTAGGTGGAAATGTTTGAATGGACTGGCTTCTGAATATGCTCACCAGCAGTAAGCATCTACAACAACAGAAAACAAAAAGGCACTGCCAAGGATGCTAAAGATATGTTCAAGGAAGGTTTGTGCTGGCAATGTCACTTGATGTACATTCAGTAGCTTAACTAGTTGAAGTGGTAACGGCAATTTTACTACTTAATCTCTTCAGGAAAGCCTACTTCCATATAACACTGCAAATTGACGAGAAGCATCTGAATATTTCATCAGCTAGAAGAGTTGTCTAAACATGAGCAACAATAAGGATGTAAATATATCTAAATTAGGTTTTTCTTTCCCTTGTCTCTGTCCCATTCCAAACCCTTAATTTTTTACTAAGCATTCTCATGGGTGGTGTGGAAATAGCAATCCAACATGGGAAAATTGTTTTTCTCACATGTATGTGGCCGTGGTGGAACCAAATGTTGTTGCTTGCCCTGCATTAAAACACTTTACCTCTCTATTTTTTTTGTTCTTTATGATCTAACATGCACATCAGAAGGACCCAACAGGGCCACGAATAAAACATACCATAATAAACATGTGAACAAACCTCTTCACAAAGTAGGTTGATCATAAAACTATTTTATTCAAGCTACGCACAATTTTCATGTTGTGGAAGGTTGGCTAAATAACTGGATAGAGCTGGGTAAAAACAAAGCTTTACCTCGCAAATTTTGTGGCGATTGCTAGGAACACAGAACCCTGTGAAAGCAGGGAAAACACAGTTCACATTAACTTTTCTGGAAATGTTACGTGCTTTGTGACACATGGAGCAGAAAGTGCTAATTTTCACCTTTTGCACCTTTTTGGATATGGGTGAGCATGTCTTGCAAACAAGGGATTTCCTTCTGCAAATTCATACATCTTACATACTGGAGGGTAGTTTTAATATTTTTGTTTTTTTACATGTGCGAGTTATGATCATGTGAAATGCATGTGTATGTGTTTCCTGCAAAGAAAATATTTCATTCCGTAACCGTAAATCTGAACATAACCTGGTTCTTGGCTACCAGCTCCACAGTTATACCATGCTCAGGTTTAATTGTGCTCTAGCATGTAAAGAGCAAACAGAAGAGAAAAAACAATGTATGTGCTTCAGTATCTGCCTGAGCATCCACAAGAGGGCTCTCCTTACTCTTAATATCTGCACTTTTTATGCCCCCAAACACCTAATCATTCCAAAAATATTAGAAAACAAAGCTTTGTATCTCTATCTGTGGAGGTTTGCATAACATGCTTGTTCAACATCCTATTATGAAACCTGAAAGAAATATTCAAAATCCGGAGACGTTCTCTAGAAGCTTCACTGTAACTGAGACTGTGATACTGCTTACTATTTTCCCTTGAACCCTTCTCTTAAGCCTATGCATGATCTTTAACCTTCCAAACTTATAATGTATTACCATAGCCTATATCATTATAAAACCCACAACTGTTAATTTTTTATTGATCACTGATTATTTAAAGAAAATGAGAAAACTGACCTAGAGCATAGTTGCTAACATTTAAAAACAATTTTCAGGGACACTCAACTACCCCAAAGCTCCACCCACTCTGCCCAACCCACATAAATGGCCTATTAAACTCTGCCTTGTTATTACAGTATAGATCAGGGGTGTCCAATTTTTCTCTGCAGTGGGCCACTTCATCAGAATTGTATATGCAAAAGGGGGTCCAATCCGGTACTATCAAGGTGTACCTAATAAAGTGGCCAGTGAGTGTACATTGCCCTTATACACACCTGCCCATACATACTTATATAAACTGCCCTTATACACACATATACGCTGCCCTTACTCAACTGCCTATATACACTGCCTTAACCCACCTGTCTATACACACATACACACTGCTTTAACACATGCCTGCCCACACACAGAGATGGCTGCAGCCTGGCTGTCAAACAAAGATGGCACAGGTAGAAACTAGTTAGGTTTAACTAATCCCATCAATAGGATTGCTGCCAGTGGAATTAAAGGTTGGGTTGAATACATGTATCTGTTAATTCATGTTAATGCAGTGCTGGAAGTGATTTCGGGGACAACAGGAGGATACATCTGGGTGATCTCTGGGAGTTACTACAGCTCTCTTGGTGAACCTGTTACAACTGCTTTTACAGGTCTGTCGATACACACAATTATACACTGCCCTACACATGCCTGCCTATATACACACATATACACTGCCTGTTCATGCCTACTTATACTATACACTGCCTTTACAAACCTGCCTATGCATAGACATATGCACTGCCCTTACACACATCAGCCCATACAAACATACCCTACTTACAGTATTTACACATTTTTGTAAATATTTTATTATATCTTTTCACGTGACAACACTGAAGAAATGACACTCTGCTACAATGTAAAGTAGTAAGTGTACAGCCTGTATAACAGTGTAAATTTGCTGTCCCTCAAAATAACAACACACAGCCAATAATGTCTTACCCTTGGCAACAAAAGTACACCCCTAAGTGGAAGTGTCCAGATTTTAGTAAAAAAAAACCCTGGTCCTGAATGGGTTAAATGTTATGGTTTTACATATCAGGGCATAATAACAATCATCTGTTCCCACATAATTAGCATACTTTAGCTCTGTCTAGTTATTATGGTACAGCACTGCAATACATCCTTGGTATGTGGTAGATACATTTGCAGCACTGCATTTATATCAGGCAGGTGGATTTTATCACCTTTTATACACTCATTGGAGCACTTTGCACTGATACTCGCACACACTCTATATGCTGACACACAGTCTAACACTGTATACTGACACATCCTGTACACAGTTTAACTTTAACCACACACATTTATTCTAACCCTGTATACTGGCACGCACCTTTAAACCCTGTAATACTCAATTATAGGCTCAGATATGGTTCATGGCAGACATTTTCACAGTTGCTGGACTCAGCGAAGAACATTACAATTTTTTATTTTAAACAATGCTAAATATGTCCCTGGGCGTGTTAGAGTGATCCATTCTATTCCCTTTAGGCCCAAAACAGTAATAGTATGGATAAACTGTCCATACTATACACCCACCACCCTTCTAAATGCCTGCCCATAGACATGCCCTCCCAACTGTCCTGATTTGGGGCGGGACAGTCCCAATGTTGGGTCTCTGTCCCGCCTATCTACCTACCTTTGTCCCACTTTGCAGGGGCAGAGGTAGGGTGAGAGCCGTTCTCACCTCAGGTGCAGCTGCGGGGGGGGGTCACACAGCCGCCAGATCAGCAGCTGCAGTCTGCAGGACTAGTTGTGAGATAAATATTACACCTTCTGGTGAAGTGGTGCCACAAAAACACAAGAACAAACTCCCGAAAATGTTCCAAATTAAATACAATCTAACCACACAAGTGTCTGTGCACCCAAATAATAAGTGAGTAAATTATATGTGCAATACAAAAATAATATTTATAAAGTCAAAGTAGGTCTCAAAGAAATGCTATTAAGCAAATCGGACCCTGCACATGACACCTGCAACTGCAGATTTCCTGCAACATGTCCTAGGAGACTGAAAGTAACCCAAAGCTGGATTTTCCTAAGATGGGAAGAGTCATCTTAAAAGTTTATTGTGTTGTACAACTACATCCAACCTCTGATTTGAACTACATGTCTCATGGGCACACGCAAAACTATAGGTCATCATATTTAAGCCCAGACAAGGAAAAATTAGGTTCAGATGAGATCAATGAATTTACAGAATCTACCAAAGAATACTAGGCAAAACAACTATAGTTAAATAGTGTTCTGTTTTAATATTTTTTCTGATTATAGTTATGTACCCACCAATATATTAAAGCAGCACATACTAAAGGGGAATGTGTTTCTAGTATCAGAGTGAAAATATTACAAAAATATTCATATATTTGAAATAATATTCAAAAGTATTATGCTGTGCTCTTTTTCTAGTTTTTTTGCATAATTTAAGATGTATATTAGTCATTTGTGTGTGTTTTAGCTGTGTTATCTTCGCCTCATCAAAGATAAACATCTTCTTATACTGCCTTGTAGTAAACAATAGAATACCTTAGTTTTAATCACCCATCCTTGTACCATGACCATAAAATTCTATGGAGGAACGGATTTCATTGTACAAGCAGGACTTATTTAGCATTGCCATAAGGTATCGGCTCAGTGTGGTGGTTGAGCAGGCAAAATTCAAAATATCATATGACATGGATGGCCAGGTCTGCATATAAGGGAAAAAAACCTCCACATGACTAGGAAACTGACGGTCAATTATTATTCACCAACATGAACCATGTGTCCTATAAATACACCATTTCACTCAGAATGCCTAACAATGCTTGGCTGAGACACTGATTGATATTCCTTAAATAAATAAAAAATTGTAGTGTTCTCGTCAACTCATGTTTTACTCACATGATATAAAAAGTCTAGCAATAACTAAATGTCCTCAAGAGAGTATTTTAACCTTGGCACAGTCATCTGTATATTACCAAACCAGTATTTTGTGCCTGGAAATTTGCATCTGCAATTCATATTTTTAAACATACTAAGACGGAAAGCATATTCCCTTCCCACTTGTACAAAGAACACAAATGCATTAAAAGTGCTCTTGACACCTCGCAGAACCCTTGTGATAAGTCTTTTGCTTCTTTATCTCTCGTGGGGTGTCCTCTAGGGCCAGAGAGGAACTTAGTCTGCAATTACAGCCAATGAAGTTCCAGGTGTCTTGTTTCATTCTTCAAGCTGCCAGTACGTTGCCTCTCTGTAGTGGAGCATACCTGGGAAATCAGGCAGAAGCAGGTAGCGCTGATAACTGACCCAAACAGACAGCTCATTATGTCTGGATGAGAGCGGTTCCAGCTAGCAGAGGCCTTCTGACACTGCTTCCAGCATCCTCACTTGCCTCAAAAAGCAGATTACTTGAATTTCTTCGTTTTTTAATCTCTCGTGCTTTGCTTTTTCCCTTTTTTTGCAGACTTCTTAATCATTATTTCTAACTCTCTTTGTGATAGGTGCATATAATCCGAATGACACAACACTGCCTTCATTTGATTTCAACAACTGTGTCTCATATTAATATAAAAACACACTGACACACACAATTTGAAAACTGATTTAAAAATAATTGTGATAGGACAAGGCGGACATTATTCAGACCAACATGGCCTGTAAATAATTTCTTGCGACAGGATCAGACATGAGGTCACTGTACGTAAACTAGGAATGACTGAACCTGTCTCAATTAGTTATAGCACAAATGTCAAACAGATCTTTCTCCTGGAGGTTTAAGGTAACAGAGAGAAGCTGGACAGACGGTTCTAGGCAATTTATACAGAGAGTAGCGTGGGATTTCAGTGTTATTCCTGCTGCCCACCAGAGAGAATACCTTATATTTTATTGGAGATTTTGTAGTTAAAAGCCCGCAAACCAAAGATTTGGGCCAAATTGGCATTTTTTGTTTTCTACTCTTTTTTTATGTAATACAGATCACACAACTTTTAATTGCAGAAATGAAATAAATAGCCTAACACTGATTAAACACTAATTTGGTATACCGTAATTTTTTTTTTAATCTTTCATTTTCTTAGCAACAATTCACTCTAACACCCACGCATATTAACCATAGCTAACACACACGCTCACTCTAACACCATACACTAACAGACACTCACATTGTTACTTTGTGCTAAGCCAATTACTGCTCACACACAGTGCAAACTACCATGCTACTACCACGGAGTCATGTAACGACTTGTTACGTGGCCCTGCCAAACACCTTGGCATCTGGGTCTGGTGCACCCGCATCAGTGCACCTGTGGACTTTGCCAGATGTCAGAAGGACCACAAAGGAGTATGGATGCTATATCCCAGTACTTCATTTTAAGCAGGTTGCACAATGCTGAATGATCGTACAGTATACACTCACTGGCCATTTTATTAAGTACACCTCTCTAGTACCGAGTTGGACCCCCTTTTGCCTTCAGAACTGCCTTCATTCTTCATGGCATACTTTCTACAAGGTGCTGGAAAAATTCCTCAGAGATTTTAGTCCATATGGACATGGTGGCATCAAGCAGTTGCTGCAGATTTGTCGGCTGCACATCCATGATGCAAATTTTCCATTCCACCACAGCCAAAAGTGCTCTATAGGATTGAGATCAGGTGACTATGGAGGCCATTGGAGTACAGTGAACTCATTGTCATGTTTAAGAAACCAGTTTGAGATCATTTGAGCTGTGTGACATGGTGCATTATCCGGCTGGAAGTAGCCATCAGAAGATGGGTACATTGTGGTCATAAAGAGATGGGCATGGTCAGCAACAATACACAGATAGGCTGTCGTGTTTAAACGGTGCTCAATTGGTACTAAGGGGCCAGAAGTGTCCCATGAAAATTTCCCTCACACCATTCCACCACCACCACCAGCCTGAACCATTGATACAAGGCAGGATGGATCCATGTTTTCATGTTGTTTATGCCAAAGTCTGACCCTGCCATCTGAATGAAACAGCTGGAATCATCAGACAAGGCATCGTTCTTCCAGACTTCCATTGTCCAATATTGATGAGCCTGTGCGAATAGTAGCCTCAGTTTCCTGTTCTTAGCTGACAGAAGTGGCACCCAGTGTGGTCTTCTGCTGCTGTAGCGCATCTGCTTTAAGGTCCGATGTGTTGTGCGTACAGAGATGGTATTCTGCATACCTTGGTTGTAACAAGTGGTTATTTAAGTTACTGTTACTTGTTTATGTAACCAGTCTGCCCTTTCTCCTCTGACGTCAACAAGGCATTTTCGTCCACACAACTGCCGCTCACTGGATATTTTCTCTTTTTCAGACCATTCTCTGTAAACCCTAGAGATGGTTGTGCGTGAAATATCCAGTAGATCAGAAGTTTCTGAAATACTCAGACCAGACTGTCTGGCACCAACACCCATGCCACGTTCAATGTCCATTAAATCCCCATGCTAATGCTCGGTTTTAACTTCAGCAAGTTGTCTTAACCACGTCTACATGCCTAAATGCATTGAGTTGCTGCCATGTGATTATTAGCTATTTGTGTTAACAATCAATTCAACAGGTATACCTAATAAAGTGGCCAGTGATTATATATAGATGGCTGCATTGGACCAGACCAACTTCCTTCACTGGACTACCACAGGATAATCCTATGTACAGAAAGGTAGGGAAAATTAATAGGGTACATATGTCAGATTTTTGTGTGGGCAGTGATGGTGAGCAAAGGGGGTATGGAAACACAAAGTAAGGATTAAAAAGTTTGATTTACATGTTTTTTTTTTAAATTAAATAAACAAACAAGTAAATCATCAGGCCAATACAGATGGACCCTTGTCTAATGGATGTTTATATCTAGACATAACAATTAGCTAACAAATTCTTACATACTGAGCCAGATTTGCTATGTCTTGTTGGTTGATGGACCAGTAAGTAGCAATAGACTTTACGGCAGCCTTTTTGCTAAAAGCACCAATGGATTGCACATACCTTGTAAAGGTACTTTGCCTAACCCTACAGTGATGCAAATATGACAAGTCACCTGCTCTGGTGAGCATTATACAAGGTACAATAGTATGCAGGTTTTGTCTAATCTCTTTAGATATTAACTATTTAAATGTCACCTTTAGAGTGGAAAAAAATACTCTCTTTAATGATCAAATGCAAAACTAAAAATGAGATTAAGCAGAAATTGCTACAAGGTTCAGCTGTGAGAGGTGACTGATCTACTCTATCGCAATTTAATTATACCACATTTAATTTTAATACCGCTTGTTACCATTTAACAATTTCTATCCTTGCACGAGGGTTATGTTTCAAAATATAAATATTTTTACTGTCTATGATACTTTTGGGCTTAATTATTTTTAATAGTCATAATGAGTATAGTGACACAATTTATTGAATTACATACATCAAAGCCAGAGGGAATTCTGTTTTGGACTGACATATGATGAGAAATAATTTAGTATTATTAGTATGGTGGTTTGGTTTGTGGAACAGCCTCTAATCACATGTGCCTAAAACAATTTAATTTTCCAAAAATACTCAAACCAAGAATCTCTCTTGGATCTCCCCTGAAGGCTCTAGGTATCCCAGCTTATTACCAGGCTTTGGGGACAGGATTTGCTTACCACATGCTAGCTTTCTAGGGCTAGCTGTCAGGGGCATAACTAGAAACAGCGAGAATCTGTCAAGGGCCCCCCCCCACCCCCAACCCATCTATTCCTTTCTCACTATCTATCATCTCCCTCCCTACCTCCCTTCTCACGATCTCCCCTCTCCCTCCCTACCCTTCTCCACGATCTCCCTCGTCCCCTCCTAACCCCCTTCTCACGATCTCTCCTCTCACCTCTAACCCCTTATCTTCATGATCTACCCCTCTCCCTCCCTTAACCCCCCCTCTTCACAATCACCTTCCCTCCCTACCGCCCCCTCTCACCAATCTTACCCTCTCCCTCCCACCCCCTTCTCACGATCTACCCTTATCTACCTCTCCCTCCCCCCCTTTCTCATGATCTTACCCACTCCCTCCTACCCCCTTTCGTCACGCGTCAGTTAACCGTCACCTCCTGTGTTGGAGCGTGCACGGCGTCTTGTCTCGCGGTGCCGGCCGCTTCACTGCTGAGCGCCAGGCATATGACGTCATATGCGCGCCGCTCACGCTGAAGCGCCGGGCATATGACGTCCAATATGCCGGCCGCTCAGCGTGAGCGCCGGCACCCGTGACAAACGCCTCACGCTCCCAACACTGCACGCTGGGCATCGCAGCAGCAGGTGGCAGGCGGCGGCAGCGGAGGGGAGCAGAGGAGTCCTGGATTTCTGTCAGTCAGCGGGGCCCAGGAGTTGCCGAGCGGTTGTTTTCAGCAACCGCTCGGCACCCCTTGGCCCCCCTGAATGGCAGAACTCCAGGGCCCGGTCACAGTCGCGACCCCTGCGTCCCCGGTAGTTCCGCCACTGCTAGCTATCCACAGCTCCCCAATTAGAGTTTAAATGTATTGTCAAAAAAAATGGGATCACATTGTAAATTAGATGCTACACATATTATAATAGGTGTTCCGCCACTGCTAGCTATCCACAGCTCCCCAATTAGAGTTTAAATGTATTGTCAAAAAAAATGGGATCACATTGTAAATTAGATGCTACACATATTATAATAGGTGTCAATTGCCAAAGCTAGAGAAACCATGAAGCTTCCACAATGCTTGAGTAGGAGAATGAATATTCATTAAAAGTATTTATTTAGTTTGCCAAGTAAACCTATGCATATCTGTATTGGGCCAGACAATAATGCCATCAAATGCATTAAATTCTGGGGTAGACTCTCTCTGAACTACGTAAATATATATTAAGTGTGTGTGGACACACTTGGGATTATGTATAAAAACTGCCTCTTTAATTTTCCTGCTGCTCGAGACATTGCATTGGATGCTATGGTCATAAAACCAATTTACAAACATTTTACCAGAATCACCTGTTATTTCCGTGATCTCTTTTCTTCTTAGTCTTTTTTTTACAG
Organism: Spea multiplicata; assembly: GCA_009364415.1. Classification (NCBI taxonomy): domain Eukaryota; kingdom Metazoa; phylum Chordata; class Amphibia; order Anura; family Pelobatidae; genus Spea; species Spea multiplicata. The sequence goes on from VKOC01026867.1 coordinate 24,298, forward strand.
TGCTATATAACAGTGTTATTGTTAAGAAAAGGGATCACAAATGATCCAAATTAAAGTTAAGCTTATTTCGTAGATCAACATATTTGCTGCGGAGTCAGGATTTCTAATGCACAAGTTTGTCTATGCAGACATTTTCTGCCGATCCAATAAACGGATAATTCTCTGTAAAGTAATCTCAGACTATGATCAGTTATATAGTTTGCTTATTTCTCTTTCTTAAAGCTTTCCGGCTCTCTGCAAGATCTTCTGTAACTTCCAATTATGCCTGGACTGAGTGAAGCAGACAGGGCTAATGTGAATGCATTATCTCTCGGCAGCTCTCTCTGACTGTATGGTGCATGAGGATTCCACACATAATCCTGAAAACTCGTTTTTCCTCCAGAGAGCCATCCATCAAAAATAATACATATATTTTGTACTAAATTTGGTAGTGCACCGGCTCTAGCTAAAAACCAACGTATGGTTTAGAGAAACATGGCCACAGTTCATTACTGATGGAAAAATAGTCTGTTACCATTGCTCTCAACCCTGAAGTAGGTTAATAGAGTTCCTGTATGTGAAGTAGCAAAATAACTAAATGGTACTGACTACAAGATGCTATCAGACAGGATTGCCCTGCATTGCCATGAAAGGGTTAATCACAAGCGTATCATCAAAACTGTAAATAAGAACATTTTCTAAAATACTGTAGATCTAATGTTTTCTTTTATAAACAGTCAGTGAATGCCCTAAATTTTAAATTCTTGCACATGCAATACATGACAAGGAGAGGGGTTTTGTGGAAAGGGTAAGTAAGCTTTAAAGCCTGAATTATTTGAAAACCATTGCATTTTTGCTATTCCCTATTTTACTTTAAACTTTTTTTTCTTCCGCCACAGCTTTTTAACGGGCAAGTGTTCAGTGCCCTTGCTAATATACAGTAAACATGTATCTGGCTGTTGGTGATAATCCTGTGGCGTCAGTTTAAACCCTTCCGGACCGGCGTTGGAAAACTGTGTCTTCCCTTGAAGACCGCAGTTTTTTTTTAAATATTTAAATTCCGTGCTCGTGATCCGCTGCCACCTCTGCCTCTCAAGCACTGTCTGTGCCGACTCTGCCCCCCAGCCTGCCTGTGCCATGTATGCCCCTGAAAGAGCCTACCTGTGTCCCCTCTGCCCCTATCGCAGCCTGCCTGTGCCAACTCTGCCCCTGAAAAAGCCGACTTGTGCCACCTCTGCCCCTTAAGCAGCCTGCCTGACCCAACTCTGCCCTTGTCTAAAGAGTCAGAGGCTTAGAAGTAATGTACAGAAGCTCTACTTTACAGAGAGGGAGGTAGATAAGTGGAACGTTCACCCAGCAGAAGTAGTGGAGGCTACTACAGTGAATTTCCTTACTATGGGACTGGACCAAGGACAGATTGGGGTTTGCATCCTTACATCAGGAAAAACTGGTGGACTAGATGGGCCAAATGGTTCTTATCTGTCTTCAAATTATCTGTTTCTATGTAAATGAGCTTAGATCTCCACAGAGCTGAACATAAACTATGGAGCTTGACAGATCTGCTAAAGATATGGGAATGATCACTAAATTAATAGCTAGGAAAAGCCATTGTGCCTCTTACTTGGTAGATACATCCCAACCATTAAAACATCTGTTTTAGATGGATAACTGGCTTATTTTGAACACGACAAATGTGTTTTATCTACACAAAATAATGTGTAAACACATATTATTGTATTTTTAATGCACTTTTTTGTTGGTAAGTGCTTCTGTACATTACACCTTAACACAATGTTAAGTTTCACTACAGCCTTGTAGTGTTTGTTATCTGCAGATATCAGCAGGATGTAATTCTTAGAAATCAGGCACATAACTTGTCCTAATCGGTCAGGAAGCTCGCAATAATTAGCATTGTTCTAACGACAATGCGCACAGAATCCATTCTGACATCTGGAGGACCCAGCTCAGCAGCTCACGTCAAAGCCATTTAGTCTCTCCACTGTCTTGTCACTTTGGTAAAGAGTTTGTTAATGAAGGAATGTACAGAGATGAAGGGGAAAAACCATGGGGGCCACATGCAGTATGCTTGGAAGACGTTTGTTATTGCTACAATACATTTAACAGATAATATAATGACAAGAACAGAATAGGCCATCCCATCAAATTGTATTAAAATGCTGTATGTATAATTACAAATTTAGACTTAAAATGACTAAGTAGATACATTTTCAGATCAGGAGTGGTCCAAGGCAGATGTCTACCCTTACTTTCACATGCAGGGCTAGTGCCAGAATTTGTTGAACGTTTAGGGTATTTTTTCCTAAGCTTTTTTAATTTTTTCCCATACGTTTGGCCCACCATGTGTCCCTTTTTCATTTTAAGTGTATCCACACAAAAGTTATACTGTTATAAAAGGACATATACGGCTTCCTTTTGACAACATTTTTAGATTTATTGTCCAGTATTTAGTATGATCAATATATTTTGAAAAAACAAAAATATTTTGAAAATATATTGCGACTAAAATAGTTGAGTTGATTTTGGAAATATACCTCCACAATGTGTGTGGGGGATTTACACAATGGATTTATGCCTGTGTTGGCTTTCTAACTGTATAAACAATACATGTCCTGTTTGTCCTGTGTGTGGGGGGGTGGCGATTATAAAGGGTCTTTTTTGCTTGGAACGCTACTTGGTTAGCGACTGGCCCCACACTTGTTGTGTAGCTATTTGGCCACCAATAAATGTTAGCCATAAAATGAGTCTTCTGTGCTTTTTTCTAGCAATTCTTCCTTGTTGCTTAGGGTTTTTGGCACAGGTTATGTGCAACTGCACGGAAATTTATTCAGCCTTATTTAGCTGCATCTCTAGATTACAGAAATACCTCACATGCATAGGCTTTTTAAGGTTTTTGGAAGTTGCAGGGCACATATCAGAAAAGCCTGTATCTGGGACTGTTAATTAGCCTCTCAGTTCAAGATATCCTCACAAAACTATATTTCTAAAGGCAGGCAACCCAGGGTATTTTCGTAGAAGCACTTGTACACTTGGTTCTCCTGATATTCCTGATATTTGTTATGTGTGTTAACTGGCTCATTTAAATTGTACAGCGCTGCATAATTTGTTGACGCTTAATAAATAAGATAATAATAATAACTTCTAATGACAGGATACTCTACAATCCTCTGAAGAGTGGCCTTGTGAGGATATGGCACTAGCCATCATGTGCACAGGATGGTTCAAGCTGCCCTAGACAGTCTTGCGTTGTAGGTGAAGTGGGCACGGCTAACTGATGTTCCTCTGCCCTGAGAAAGAGGAAGTTGACCTAGAGACCTGAGGAAGGAGATTTGAAGAATGCTCAAGTATATGCATGGGTCCAGATTTTCTAAAAAAACACGCACACTGTGGCAAGCAGCCTGAGGTGAAAGCTGCAAGAGCGGTGAGAGGTAAGCGGGGGCGAGCGGAAGGTGGGATGTATGTATATGTGTTTGTATATATGCATATACATATATACCGTATCTGCTCGATTATAAGACGACCCCGATTATAAGACGACCCCCCCAAATCAAAATATTAATTTAGGAAAAAAACAAAAAGCCTGAATATAAGACTACCCTATAGGAAAAAAGTTTTACCAGTAAATATTAATTCATGTAAATTATTTTTTCATGTTTAATAAAAGCTATGATTGAGAAAAATATATTTTTTAAATTTCCTTTTATTTGCCAACCTGCCCCCCCCAGTTATGCCACTCTGCCCCCAGAAATGCTTTATACCCCCCTATTTGCCACTCTGCCCCATGATATGCCTTATACCCCTATATGCCACTCTGGCATATAGGGGGTTAAAAGGCATATCATGGGGCTGAGTGGCATATAGGGGGTTAAAATGCATTTCTGGAGGTATATAGGCATATCATGGGGCTGAGTGGCATATAGGGGGTTAAAATGCATTTCTGGAGGTCCAGAAATGCATTTTAACCCCCTATATGCCACTCAGCCCCATGATATGCCTTTTAACCCAGCATGTACTGGCTGCCTTGGCTTGATAGGAGTGTGATTATATATATCAAACTGCTAACAGCAATCACACTCCTATCAATCCAAGGCAGCCAGTACATGCTGGGACCTGGGGATGATAGTAGTGGGATTACAGCCTCCCTATGCCATGCTACAACCCCCACCCCCCTTACACATCCATGCTATCACACACACTCATTCACAAACATTTAAATACTCATTCATTCCATTAATCACACATACTTCACACATTAATCACACATACTTCACACAACCCTCCCCCACCCCCTTACCTGAACTGCAGATCTCTCACTCGAAGACTTCTGCAGGGGCCCGGCTGTGCGAGCAACTTCTCTGGCCCCGCCCCCAGAGGAGGGAGGGGGAAGTAGAGTTCTGTGAGGAAGCTGCAAGCTTCCTGTCCTCCTGCTTCTAACAGAAGAGACGCTGCTCGCGACCGGTAAGCAGCATGGCCCCAGCAGACATTTTTTGGGTGGTCTGAGAAGACGACCCCGATTA